>JZKD02S1909529.1:851546-893980 GCA_000966675.3 Picea glauca
AGGTTAGAATTTACAGCACGGTGGAGATCATGTTGATAGAAGCAACCGACGGGCGTGAAAAGTACCCATTAACGAGGAGTCCTTTAAAAGGCCTACACCGACATTCTCATAACCCGGTGGGGTTTTAGCAATAAATGACACGTTTCCAGTACGAGTATCAGAATTGAAGAAGGCGAGTTGGTCAACGGTAACAACTTTTCCTTGATGAGGGAAACGTACTACACGAAAAAGTGTCGACACAACGGCGTGCATGGAATCGATCCGGCTGTGGCCAAGCAAAAGATTATAATCAAGTGGAGTGTCAAATACTTCCACTTCAATTTGGACCGTCTTACCTTCTAGTGTGATAGGAAATGAAGGGAGAACACCGTAAAGATTAAAACTAGAGACATTGAAGGCTTTCAGAGTGTTTTGTGATTCATTCAAGGGAGGAGAGCCAATGGATTTCCAACAAGAAAAAGACATTACACACGTTGAGGCACCCTCATCGATAATAGTTCGACAAATGTTCTTGTCAGAGACAACAACTTGTATCTGGAACGCGAGTTGCGGGGGTAACCGTGGAATGTGATCATCTAAGTCAAAGACTATTAAATTCGTATCTGGCGGGTCAATTCCACCTATAGCTTTCAACAGAGACTTCCGTTGTGCAAGACAAGACTGAAGGACTTCAAGGGCTGACATTGTTGAAGGTGCTTGGGCCAGATCTTCCACAATACTGTAGTTCTCGGCTGCACGAGCATGAGGATTGAAAGCCAATTTCCTAAGGACACCTTTTGGGGGTGGTCGCAGAACTGTATCAAGGATCGGTCGTTCGAGATGAAGAGGACCGTTTGTAGGTGAAGTCGCTGGAGAGGGTTGGACCAATGAAGGAGGTAAATCGTCAACCTTCTCCTTAGATGGAGAATAATCTTTAGCTCGAGTCATGAGTGCAACATTTTTCTGCTTAGAATCACCAGTACACATCAAAACATATGATGTCGTAGATGAATAAGGTTGGTCGTGAATGACCAACTGAGCCTGTTGTTGAGACGGGAAGGGTTGGGACAAGACAACCGGTGTAGATGGTTTGGGTGCTCCTTGAAGGAACTTCATGACCTCGGCACGTCGTGGACAATCCTTCGTGTAGTGATCGTCACCACAGATAAGGCAAGGGTAGCGGGGTTTGCGCTTATCCCGATATTCAACAGGAGTTGTTTTAGTTTGCTCTGCTTGATTATTATTTTTTCCCTCCTTATTCTTGCCTCTCCCCTTTTTAGATTTTTTTTTACCAGCTGGGGTAGATTGGACAACATTGACCTCAGAAGTTTTACCGGTGGGAGCAGCAGGAGACAAAGCATTTTGAACATTAGAAGAAGCAGATTTAGGGGTTTTGCTTGAAGTAGAATGCGAGTGGGCTTGAGTAGTACCAATCACACCATCAGCTGCATGCGACGCAGCTGGAGTAGTTGAAGTGCTGGAAGCACCAGGACGAGGTAATTCAGGTAACAAATCATAAAGTGTTCCCGTTTGTGAGTAAACAAGATCAAGATACTGAGAATGACTTATAGCCTGCTCTTCTGTGACAACACCACCCATGGCAATGTCTTTATCGATTTCATTCACAAATGACTTTGTAAACCATTTGGCTAGTAACTGATCGGGGAGCTCAAGTTTAATGAGACGTCGTCTCCTTTGCCACTCATGAATATGATCTGATATATGAGTGCCTTTACTCTGTTTGAAGGAAGTCAAAATCTCAGTCCCGGTATCATAACGGATCGGTAACTGGTAATGTGTAAGGAAAGCCATAGCTAGGGTGTTGAAATCAGAGAAGAAACCTCGTGGCAATTCAATATACCACTTCGCAGCATAACCGATAAGGGTTCGTTGAAAAATACGTAAACGAATAGAGTCATCCATCAACGAATTGGATGAACACCATAGGTGAAAAGTCATAACGGATTTTTCAGGTCCTCTCCCACTTTTCCGTCGAATTTAGGAATGTCCGATGCAAGCTTGGCAGGAATAACAGGCCATTCGGGAGAGTGAAAAATAGGATCATTTAAAATCCTTGACAAATCAAGAAAATCCAAAGTAGCAAGAAAAGGTAATTGTCGATTCACCTGCAGGTACTGGTCGATTTGGGGTGGAAGCCCTGTCGGCAAACCAGTAGGACCGTAAGCAGTCTTGCCATAATGGGAAGACCCAGGCAAATTTGATGGTGGTTGGAAAGGATAGTAGCTCCAAGGATTGTGACCTGGAGTGGGGACATTAGTCTAAGCATGCGTATCCCAAATAGGATTAGGTAAACCTGGATACGATTGGCCTATAGTAGGGACAGGTTGTTGCCCCTCAGTCGTTTGAGGAGGATTTTGTATCATCTTATTCCAATACTAGGCCAAAGCGTCAGGTATATTCTGTCCAAAAGGTGGGGTTGGTCCCCCTATCGTAGGTAGTGTTCGAACCAAAAGTTGTGTTCCAATCGAAAGTTGTGTTCCAATCGAAGGTTGGGTGGTAATGGGAATGTGTTTGGTAAGAGGAAATGGAATCGTACCACCTTGTCCACCAACAGGAATCTACAAGTTTGGTGTAATGGATGGGATAGTGCCACTAGGATTAGGATTGCCAGCGGAAAACAAGAAAGGTTGTCCAGAAGGAAATGGAGGGAGTGTCGGAATAAAACCGAGAATAGGGTGCCCAGGAGAAGAAGGACCACCAGAAGAACCGGATGGGGTTTGCGAAGGAGTTGGATTCAACGCATGGTATCCGGGTGGTAGTGTCGAGATGACATTGGGCGTTCCCTGCGAGTTTATAGGATTAAGACTAGCCGCAGTGAAACAGGTTGGGACACTCGTAGTATTCGTGAGATGGGCCATTTTAGCAGGGACAGTAAAGTGATAAGTGGTAGTCAACGGAATAGTCTCTGTCTTAGAAACCTTAAGTAGATTGAGTCGAAAGACCACAGGTGGATCAAGACCAAACAGGGCCCGGGGGTTAAAACATGTAGACCAAAAAGGATCTTGGCCTTCTGTGCCCGGAAAAGGTCCAATGGGTGATCCAGAAGATGTCACAACTAATTCTCCAGAAGAATTCAGTTGTCTATTTGGTTGCTCAGAACGAGGGCGAAGTTGAAAGTCCTCTGGAGTATTGGTAATTCGAAAATGCTCTAGAGAGTCAGTGCGTTCCACTTGTGGCGTGGTAGTGACTGAGGCTTCACTTGGCTGAGAAGAGCCCTCCGGTGCAGCTGTAGACAAGGGTTGAGTGCCTTCAGGATGCTCTGGATACAAACCTTGCATTCTATGTGAACGACGTGGAGGATCTATTGTGAACAAATGACAAACTTCGCGAAGAAAATTCTATGGTCATCAACTTCGAGAAACAAACAACATGCGCTAGTAAACAAAATCTAGGAAGCAATCACCAAGCAAACAAGACCTTCTAATTTTGAAGCCACTAGCTGGTGATGAAATCCAACTTCGCAACAATGAGATGAGAAGGGGCGGGGCTAGGGTGGAAAAGTTACGCTGATGACCTGCTTAACAGACTTACACCCTGGTGCAAGCTCCCACACATAATCGTGGGTATACCCTCCAAGGATCCCGAGTGAGTTTGGTCAATGTCAATTCCAGGTACCATGAAGACTTTCCCCTCCATAGTCACTGCGGGTAAGAACCTAGAGAGATAGGCCACTAAGGTCACCACCAACAACAATAAATCCTAGGGGAACAGTCGATAGTCCGATCCACATGCAAGGGCAGGGTATCTAGCTCGAAATCAACTCAAAAGGCTTCCACTCATCATTGTGGGTATACCTCTGAGTGACCCCCGTAATACATGCAATCTCTACACTGATACCAACAAAGCAGGGTGAGTAACTCTGCCAATACCAATGCGACCTCGTGCTTGACCCTTGTGTGAGAAGGGCTTCCCAGGATAGGATGTTGCAAATGGACTTTAACACTCCCTAACACAAGATGATATTGTGTGCTTTATTCTTTTGGAGAGTGTATCTCTCTTCCTACTCCAGAGCGCTATCCTAGCTAAATGTTGGTGTAAAAGAGCCCTAGAAAAGAGTTACTAGATAAATTTTATGATTACACAGTGTTATTAAGAGTTGTTGTTTACTCAAAGGTAACGAAAATGAAACTCATGTTGTATGACTCTGACCCAACAATGCAAGGATGAGAATGAAATGTATCACTTTCCGTTCAATGAATCCTATTTATGGGAGAGAGAGACAATTTTCTAGATCAACCATGAACTACCAATGCAAAATTTCTTTTCAAATGCCAATGCAAACAATCACTTATCAAATGACAATTCTCTATTGTGTCTTTTTCAAATACTTCAACAATCTCAATAATTTGATTTTTTCAATGTTTTCTAAAAAGAAAAACAAGTTTTTGAAAGAAAAAACTTTTGTTCACTTTCCAAAAAGGACCCTCACTAAGCCAATGAGAGTACAGAAAATCAAATTAATGAACAAGCAAATAACCCAATCTACTCTTTCAATGAAAGCAAAAATACAAAGAAAACCAATTTAATCTTTTCAAATGCAAAAGAAAATGATCTTTCAAACCATAAGCAAATGAGAAAAACCAAGCAAACTTAACTTTCAAACCAATCACTGGTTCTTAACTAATTAGACACACTCATCTTCTGAATTCAGAGAGAATGGTTTTTCCAAGAAAAACCAAGAAACGAAAGTCAAGTCCAAAATGACAAGAAAAGCCTTGAAACCCTAAGACTGTTCATGCATACAAACAAAGACAAAGAAGATACCAAACAGAGGTCCAAGAGACTCACAAGAGGAAATCAAATTGATCTGGGCAGTTAAAAATGCCAAAACTTAAAATCAAAATTTTGAAACAGAGTGTTCGCAGGCAGGCAATATAACACAGTGCGAGAATCACTGATTCTCGCAGGTAACCCTTGAGCAGGGTGCGAGAACATTGCACTGAAACCTATGGGAAGAGTGCGAACTCTACCTATTCTCGCAGGCTGCAATGAAGTACAGTGTGAGAATCCCTTAACATAAGCAACAAATTGAAAAATGAAACAAAATTTAAGAAGGCTTCTGGACTTAGAAGTTCTATCAGGATATCCTGAAGACTCAGAGACTGATAGGACAGGAGAAAAATGAAACCAGAGAAAATGACCACAGAAAAGTACAAAAATCCACCAAGAAAATGGGATGATCCCCAGTGGAGTTGCCAATTTTTTTATTGGATAAATCCGTAAGTGCGGACACAAACCGATCTCCCTAGATCCACTTGGATCTAGAACAAAGCAAGACAGAATAATACTCTTTCCCTAGATTCTAACCATTGAATTAAATAGGAGGCAAAAACAAGAAACATACCTTATTAACGCTTCCGTTGGTCTTTGTTTCTCCTGCTTTGCTCCAATTCTCTCGTACAGTCAAGACCAAAACGATACAAACCAAGTGGAGTGAAGAAAGCACAATCTATTCAATAATGAATCTATGTATATGATCAAGGAGTTATACAATAAAGTGGATTTAGCTTTATGGGAAAGGGACATATTACTGTATCATATTAATAGAAAGTAAATATTACAACCTGAGCCTTGATGTTGCAAACTTCGTTTCGATGGCCCTTGGCTTCGATACACACACTTTCTCACATGCATGAAGAAGATCAACCACCTCTGATAAACTTGCTGGAGTTCTTAGCTGTTGTAGCATCAATCCTTCACACAGTCTTTCACTAATTCTCCAATGTCTTTCTTAACCTTGTTTGCTTAACCTTTTCCATGAGAATTCACTCAATATATAGGAGAGAATGAATTGGTTACTTGGATAAGAATGATCCCAAAATATCAGTGAATCTAGTACTAGGATAACCATTCGAATGCCATCTCATCCTTCTAGAAGATTCCCTTCTAGAAGCTTCGCGAATTCATATTTTTCCCTTCATTAGAAAGAGTTTGCACCCTAGCAGTTCAACACAGTTTGAACTTCTCGCACCCTGGCTTAAGGCAACCTGCGAGAATCATGCATTCTCGCAGGAAAATATACTAGCAGCCTGCGAACAGTCCTTAAAAATGTGATTTCTGGAAAGAGATGAAGGTAAATTTTCTTAGGAGAAAGTTCTAATGAAGAGCCTGAGTACACCATCATCAATACATCATCATGATGACCAAAATCATGGGTAATATTTGGCCACAAGGACCAAGAGGAAGGTCACTGAATTGGTTAAGTCCTGTTCAGTGGACATGAAAGGAATGAGCACTAAGGCTGAATTGAACATTCTACCTTTAGGCTCATACGCTTGCTTAATTGGGTTGGACTGGTTGGACCAACACCATGCCCTTCTGGAATGTCTTAACAAGAGAATTACATGCCTGAATGAAGAGGGAAATTAGATAACAGTTCAAGGAATTCCCAGAGCCGTGGTTGTTATGGAAATCTCAGCCATGCAACTGAAGAAATGGTACCGGAAAGGCTGTCAATTATTTGCAGCTCGGGTGGAAGAAGCATCCCAAGATGAAGTCTTGAATATGGAAGTCCACAAAGTACTCAAGGAATTCAAGGACATATTCCAGGAGGTACCTAGATTACCTCTGAAGAGGGACATCGATTTTTCTATAAAATTAATGCCTGGAGCAACCCCAGTTTCGAAGACTCCTTATAGAATGAGTACACCATAGCTGAAAGAGTTGCAATTTCATCTCGAAGAGCTACTAAAGAA
Source organism: Picea glauca (assembly GCA_000966675.3). Taxonomy (NCBI): domain Eukaryota; kingdom Viridiplantae; phylum Streptophyta; class Pinopsida; order Pinales; family Pinaceae; genus Picea; species Picea glauca. Next base: position 858,242 of record JZKD02S1909529.1, read on the forward strand.
AAGTTACATTCACTCCAGTGTGTCACCGTGGGGAGCCCCGGTCCTATTCGTGAAGAAGAAAGATGGGACGTTGAGGCTGTGCATTGATTTTCGGCAGTTGAATAAGGTCACTGTCAAGAACAAGTATCCTTTGCCAAGGATTTATGATCTTTTTGATCAATTGAAGAATGCAAAAATATTTTCGAAAATAGATCTTCGATCAGGATATCACCAAGTGAGAATAAAGGATGAGGACATTAGCAAGACTGCCTTTAGAACAAGGTATGGTCATTATGAGTTCACAGTGGTGTCGTTTGGACTGTCCAACGCGCCTGATGTTTTCATGTGCTTAATGAATGGAGTGTTCAGAGATTATTTGGACAAGTTTGTCATAGTATTCCTAGACGACATCTTGGTGTATTCCAAGACAGAGGAAGAACATGAGAAACACCTGAGAATGGTGCTATCGGTGTTGAGAGAACACTAGCTGTACGCAAAACTGAACAAGTGCTCTTTTTATCAAAGGTAGATCCATTACTTGGGACATATTATATCTGAAGAAGGGATCACTGTGGATCCTAAAAAGGTACAGGCCATTCGAGAATGGCTAGCGCCAAGGAATGTGGCAGAAGTTAGATCTTTTATGGGTCTGGCAGGCTACTATAGGAGGTTTATAGTCAGATTCTCAAGGATAGCTCATTCTATCACTTCCTTGCAAAGGAAGGAGAACAAGTTCCAGTGGATTGAAGAATGTGAGAGCATCTTCCAGTGATTGAAGCAGCTACTAACCAGTGCTCCAATATTGAAGATTGCATATCCAAACAAGGATTACGTAGTGTACACAGATGCCTGTAAGGAGGGGCTGGGAGGAGTTATCAGCCAAGAGGGATGTGTAGTTTGTTATGAATCCCGAAAGTTGAAGGAGCATGAGAAGAATTATGCCACTCACGATTTAGAGCTGGCAGCAATCGTCCACGCCTTGAGGAAATGGAGACATTACCTCATGGGCAAGAGATTTGAGTTAAGAATAGACCATAATGGTCTGAAGTATTTATTTCATCAGTTGACTTTAAATGCTAGGCAAATCAAATGGCTGGAGTTTCTGTGCGAGTATGACTTTGATATCAAGCATATCAAAGGGAAATAAAATAAGGTGGCTGATGCACTCAGTAGAAAAGTGCACAAGTTACATGCTACAGCCATTAGCATGTACCAGACTGAGATGAAAGACATAATTTTGGAAGCTACAAATGTTGATTTGCAGTACCAAAGTCTTGTAGAAAAGCTACAGTAGTGTGAGGGACCACAGACCAAGGAAAGTTACTCCTTGGGAAATGATGGTCTACTTCTGTATAAAAACAAAGTGTATGTACCCAATGTCCGAGAATTGAAGCTGACAATTCTAAAGGAGATGCATAATGTGGCTTACGCTGGACATCTTGGTTATCAGAAGACTATGGCAGCAGTCAAAAGCCATTATTTTTGGCCGGGTTTGAAGAAATTAATCGTTGAATACATCGCCAGATGTATGGAGTGCCAAAAGGTTAAGGCTGAGCATAGGCACCCAGGAGGGTTGATACAGCCTTTACCCATTCCTGAGTGGAAATGGGACGTGGTAACAATGGATTTTATCATTGGTCTACCTAGAACAAGAAAGCATCATGATTCAATCATGGTGGTGGTGGACAAGCTTACTAAAGCTGCCCATTTTATTCCACTGAAAACCATCCACAGGGAAGCTGATGTTGTTGATATCTTTTTAAAAGAAGTTGCACGCTTGCATGGAATTCCTAAGACAATTGTGTCTGATAGGGACCCAAAATTCACTTCGAATTTCTGGAAAGGACTGTTCAAAGGATTCAGAATGAATCTGAGCTTTAGGACAACGTATCATCCTGAGTTTGATGGAAAGACAGAGAGAATGAACAGAGTAATAGAAGACATGTTGAGAATGTATGTGATGGATAAACCATCAAGGTGGGAAGACTACCTGCATTTGGTAGAATTCGCCTACAATAATGGGTATCATGCATCATTGAAGATGAGCCCATTCGAAGAGCTTTATGGAAGAAAGTGCAACACTCCAGTGAGCTGGGATAATCCAGCTGACAAAGTAGTAGTTGGGCCTGAGCTACTCAAAGAGATGGAACACCAAATGATAAGAATTAAATAGAATCTGAAAGTTGCCTAGGATAGGCAGAAAAGTTACGCTGATAGTAACAGAACCCATAGAGAATTCAAAGTGGGTGACCATCTTTTCCTGAAAGTGAAAACTAACAGGAGTTCTCTGAAGCTGGGAAGTTGAGCCAAGTTGGCAGCAAGATTTTGTGGGCCATTTGAGATCCTAGAAAGGATTGGGCTAGTTGCATACATGCTTGCATTACCTGCATCTATGACTGTACATAATGTGTTTCATGTTTCACTGCTTAAGAAATACGTACCTGATGCTAATCATGTTATCGATTAGAATGTGATTCAGGTGGAACCAGGAGGTGTCCTGCAAGTGCATCCTGTACGCATATTGGATAGGAAAAACAAATAGCTCCGGAACCGCGTCATAGAGCTTGTAAAGGTCCACTGGCCCTAGTATAGTCCTGAGGCAACGACATGGGAGCATGAAGAGGCTATGCAGGCAGAGTCACCGCCCCTTTTTGACCATTTGACAGGCTTGCAGAGACAATGTAAGTTGCACTGAGGACCGTGCAAAAATAAGGGGAGGGGAACTGTAGTGTCCCTAAGGTCGATCCCCGTTGTAAACCATGTTCTGAAAGAAATTGTAATTATATTTTATAGGCTGGTGAGCCAAGTTCTTATAAGCTAGAGGCTTATGTGTTTTTTAGGCTAGGGAGCCTAAGTGTTGTAGGCCAGGAGCCTGCTGTTGTATATGTAATCATGCAGAACAATTAATAAAATTGTAAACATCGCCAGGTGTAGATCGACCACGATGAATGAGTGAAGGGGGACTGAGAATCCATAGAGTGGGCAAGGAATTAGGGGTTGGAAGGTGGGAAAGGGGCTAAGTGTTGAACCTGGGGGCCAAGCCTAGGGGGCTTAAGCCTGGGAATAATATTTTAATATTATCCCAAAAAGACATGTGCATTTTTGTGTTTTATGCTAAGTTTTGGCAAGGGAGGATGTACAAGGGTGATGCATGCTAATGGAACGCATGCAGTTCCAAGGGTGATAAGTGTCAACCCTGGTGCATGCAAATGAAACGGCCGGGATGAGCCATGAGGGGGATCCTCCTCCATTCCACCCGACTGCCTAACTGTGTTGGGGGTGTTGAATAGTACAACCGAACCAACCTCTGCAAGAATACCTCATGCGTTCCTGAGAGCTGGAAAAAAGCTTGTGTTTGTTTCTGAAAAAGTCCATGTACACCCTCTCTGTTCTGAACCATGGAACCCGTGCCATTCCCTGCATGGATTGTTGTCACGTGTTTCCAAGAACCAACACCATGAGACCTTGCCGCCATTGCTGAGCCTGCTTGGGAAGCCCGAGTCTATATTCCCGGTTGACTATGGTGGCCATGCAGAGATGGACTGCACGTGGCTTGCTGTCTAGTGCAAGCTGTGATTGAGCTTGTGTATGACCTCTCTCCAGGTGAGGGAGGTGACTGTTGTTGGAAGAGGCAATTTGTGAGTCCTGTGAGCAACTCTTTCCAGGTGAGAGAGTTTGTTGGGAAGTGGTTTCCTCTAGAGAGTGTCCAGCACCAGCTTCAGGCTCTGAGACTTCCTGATCCGGCCTGTTGCCGAGACCCAGAGAGGGAGGTTAGTACTGATGGAATGTTCTTGTGAAGGTGTATACTCCCGGGCGGAACATGCATGTGGGGAATGAGAGTCTGGTAGTAGTGGGCGTAAGATGACATCTTGGGAAGAATCCGTCCAGATTTTTCTGTGTTGTTTTGCCTGTAACCTCAGCCTAGCCTAGGATTCCTTGTCTTGGGGTGGACCTTAGTCCCAGCTCGGGGGTGACCCATTGCTGAGATGATGAGAAGTGCAGTCTAAGGCTGGGAGGTTTGTGGAAGGCCTGCACTTGGTTGGTGGAATCTACCACTGTTAAAAGATAAGTATCTGATTATGCTTTAATCATGTTTAGCACATGACTGTGTTGCTTATGTTATCATGAATTCCGCTATGTGTATGAATTAATGTTAAATTCTATTGATTGTTAATTATAGCAGAAAATCTTATGTTTAGTCTGAGCTTAATTGAATCTATTGATTAAATGCATGTTATTATATAATACTTGTATGATTTATGTACCAAGTGGTGTTATAGTAACCTTTTAAGAGCGATTAAGCTATGGTAGCCGATAAGGTGTGCTACAACATTTATAGTAGTTAAGGAAGGTAGATAGAATTGAATGTTTAGATTAGATAGTTTTAGAGCACAAGAGGGAAACGAGATATAGACACCTTCATTGTGTATTGTAACATTATTATGAAGGGCATAGAAGAAAAGAGAGCAGAGAGCTGTGTGAAAACACCCATGTACAGAGATTTGAATTAATAGAGAAAGTTTTCATTCAAATTCATGGCATCGTGTTTGTTCTTTGTGTGCGTATGTTGAATATCATGCTCATAGATGTTTACTTCTTGTTACACGTTTGCTTTATGTGTTGTGTATATGATTTCATGTTTTGAGTTTGAAATCTGAGAGGGAGTAGAAATGAGTTTCAATTGTTTCTCTATCTGAGCAAGGATTCCTGCAAGGAGTGCAGTTGAATTGTCTGCAAGGAGTGCGTTGACAAAGGGTTCAAAGATTTGTCTCTGAAAGGCTCAAATAGGACGGCTATTGTTCTCATTCTCACAGAAGTGCAGTTAGACATAGGAGTCCTACAAGGAGTGCACATACCAAGCTTGAATTTAGGGTTTGAAACCTTAGAAGCTATTGAAGGACTGCTGCTACAAGGAGTGCGTGGAGTCGGAAAGAGTTCAACACTTGGAGTCTTTGAAGGCTGTCGCAATGTGTGCGTGCAAGAGTATTCTTTAAGACTCGAAGCTAAGACAAAGCTCAGGAGGTATAGGAACTTCGAGTAATTGTCAAGAGGAGCACAATAAGTTGGTGTATTGAAGTGTTATAAGGCGTCGCAAGTTTGTGTCGCCGGTGGACAAGTTTCGCAGAGGAATACTTGGCTCATTTCACAGGAATTGCTAAGGAGACATTGGACGGTCGAAATTCTCCGTTGAGAATTCGCGAAGTCCCGCGATTCGTCAGATCTTGCAGAGTAGTAGGAAAGTTACGGAGGTTATTCTAGGAGTTCAAGCTCAGAAGAAGCATAATTTTCGATTCAAGTCAGGCAGGGGCCATTGGATCACTCGCGAAATCGCTTCTCAGGATTTCGTGATTTGAAGGGTCGAAGTCTTGGTATCAAAGTTCATGAAATCGTGAAGCGCAAAATTGCGAAAGGCTAAGAAACATGTATGTGTGGGACCATAGAATCCAGTGAGGCGGATAGGTAGCACACTATCGACGTAGAAGTCAACTGTGTTGACCATTTCAGAGTTTTGTGATTCGAAGTCCCGAAATCCTTGCATCAGGACTCGCGAACTCACGAAGTGCGAAGTCTCGAAACGACGAGAAGTCTAGTTGTGGGGCCAACGCCGAGAAACGTGTTGGAGTCTGAAATTTCAAGATTTCGGGGAATTTAGCATCGGGATTTCAGGGTTCGTGGGACAGAGTTGTATGCATCGCAACTCGTGAACTTGCGAAATCCGAAAAACCATAGTTGATATCGGAGTTTCAGAGTTTTGGGATTCGAGGGTCTGAGTGACAGGACACTCGACTACAGGATTCACGAAATCACGAAGTCCGATCTCCCGAAGTGCGAAGGGAGGAATCCCATGAGGTTTTACTGTGGGTGTAGATTTTTTGAAAGGAAAATAGAAGAGATGATCGGGAGATATTTGGGCCAAGGAGAGAAGAACGATCCTATGTAGCATGGACCTTCTGAACCACGGGTTGGGGAAGGTTGCGTAAGGTCCCTTGCTTGAAAATTTTCATGGGCTTATGTCCATGAGCTCGCGCATGCTATGTCCATATTTCTGTATCTCTGCTTCATTCTCCTAGCTGGCATCTTCCACTGGATGGCCTTTCCACTTGACCAAATACTCAAAGTATTATTTTCTTCTGGTTTTCTTACCAATTATTTTGTCTAATATGTGGTCCATCTACGGCTTTTTTGCAAATGGCATCTGCTTTCGCCACTGAACCTCTGGCTGTTTATGTTCTGTCCCTGCTTCCTCAACTTTATATGGGTACAAATCTGAAACATTGAATATCAAAGAAATTCCGATCCCATCGGGTAATTCAATCTCATAAGCATTTGCCCCGAATTTCTTCAAGACCTTACATGGCCCGATTTTCTTCATCTTGAGTTTATTATATGTTCCTCTCAGCAAACTTTCCTTTATCAAATGTGTAAGAATCAAATCACCAACTTAAAATTGAAGTTGTCTTCTGTGCTGATCTGATCTCCGCTTATACTCCTGGTTTGAGTTCTGTAATCTATCCTTCACCTGGCTGTGAAGTTCCTTCATCGCCTCTGTGAAATATTTTGTACTAGCACTCCTAGTTGCATTCTGTTCTGAATCCCTCAACTCAGAAATCCTTCTCGGTTGCATGCCATAAACATTCTAAAATGAACTCTGACCTGTGCTTCTGTTTACTTAGTCATTATAAGAAAACTCCACCTGTGGTAATATGTTGTCCCATTGGCTATGGTGTTCTGCCACCAAGCTCCTTAGTAAGTCTCCCAGACTTATGTTCACAACTTCTGTCTGTCCATCCGTCTGAGGATGATAAGCTAAACTAAATGACAAGTTAGTTCCCATCTTTTTCCACAATGTCCTCCAGAAGTGTCCTACGAACTTCGTATCTCTATCCGAAACTATGCTCCTTGGTAAGCCGTGAAGTTGAATGACTTCTTTGAAAAATAGGTTCGCAATGTGAGTTGCGTCGCTGGTTTTCTAACATGGAATGAAATGTTCCATTTTGGAAAATCTATCCACCACCACAAAGATTGAGTCGAACCCTCTTTGTGTCCTTGGCAACCCCAATATGAAATCCATTCTGATTGCATCCCATGGCTTCTCAGGTATGGGAAATGGTTGATAAAAACCTGCATTCTGCCTCTTTCAATTTGAATGCTGACAAATTCTACACTTGTCCACAAATCCCTTGAATTCTACTCACATTCCTTGCCAAAAGTATGACTCATTCAACTTTGTGAATGTTTTTTCATGACCGAAATGTCCGACCAATCCTCCACTGTGTTTCTCCTTCAACAAATTCTCCCTCATGGAGCATTTTGGAATACAAAGTTGATTGCCCTTAAACAACAATCCTTCCTGGATCATGTATTCTGCCCATTTACTTCTATCTCTAAGAACTAGATTCTCAGATGCTTCATACGCCCCCTTAAAATATGGATCATCTACGTACATGTCTCTGAGATCATCAAAACCCAACGTTTTGACTCTAAACTCCTACAATAGCAAACACTTCCTGCTCAAAGCATCAACAACTTTGTTAGCAATACCAGAAATATGTTTAAACACAAAAGTGAAATTTTGCATATACTCAACCAACTTAACATGTCTCTGATTCAACTTTTCCTGCTGAGTCACAAATTGCAATGCATGATTGTCACTGTATAAGACAAACTCCTTGGGAATCAAGTAGTGTCTCCATTTCTTCAATGCTTGAATAATAGCATAAAATTCCTTATCATACGTGGAGTATTTCACTTTCACTTCATTCATCTTCTCGCTGAAATATGTTATTAGCCTGTCATCTTGACTCAAGACTGCCCCTATTGCAAACCCACTTGCATCGCATTTCACTTGAAATGTCTTTTGGAAATCCGGCAACACCAAAATTGGTTGTTCCGTGATCTTCCTCTTCAACAAATTGAATCTTTTCTCAGCTTCCTCTATCCAGTGAAAATATTTGTGTCTCTTCTTCACCGTGTCCATCATCGGTGCACTAATTCCACTGAAATTCCTAATTCATTTTTGGTAGAAACTAGCCAATCCATGAGAACTTCTCACCTCAAAGATATTTTTCGGTGATGGCCAATTCTTGATTACCTCCACCTTATCTGGATCCATCCTCAACTTATCTGCAGAAATGACAAACCCCAAATAAATGAGCTCTGTCTTCATGAATGAGGACTTTTTCATATTTATCAATAGCTTCTCCTGCTGTAGCCTCTTCATCACTGTAGCCAAATGCTTCAAGTGTTCAGCCTCTGTTCTGCTGAAAATCAATATATCATCAAGATATACGATAACAAATTTTCCAATGAAATCCTTCAGGACTTCATTCATCAATATCATGAATGTACTCGACGCATTTGTTAAGACAAACGTCATAACAAGTCATTCATATAGCCCTTCATTAGTCTTGAATGTTGTCTTCCATTCATCACCTTCTCTCATACGAATCTGGTGATATCCACTCTTCAAATCAATCTTCGAAAAAAAAAATTCCCCCCTCAAGCAATCCATCAGATTATCCATCCTTGGCAATGGAAATCTATACCTGATAGTTATCTTGTCGATCTCCCTCGAGTCAGTACACATCCTCCAGCCTCCGTCTTTCTTTGGACTGAGTACTGTCGGAACATCACATGGACTCAATATTTCTCTGACCAACCCTTTGTCCATCAAATCATGGGTTTGTCTTTTGACATATTTATTCTCCCGCGGCATCAACCTATATGCAGCTTTGTTTGGCAAACTAGCTCCCGGTATGAGATCGATATGATGACTCACACATCTGATCGGTGGCAACGAACGAGGTAGTTCATCCACTACTATGTCAGTGAACTTTTCCAACAGTTCCTGAACCTCTTCTGGTAAACCATCTACTTTCGTATGGGCTAAGACAATCTTCGGCTTCCTGACCACAATGAATTGTGGTTCCTCCTTCTTCTTAGCCTCTGTAAGAAGTTCCTTCCCACTTATGAGAAGTACAGTATTACTTCAGGTTTCACCTCCTTATCCTTGATTGGAAGTAACATGTGAGTTCTCCCATTCTTCTCTAGGGTGTATGTGTTCATCCTCCCATCATGAATCACATTTTTGTCATATTGCCATGGTCTACCCAGCAATAGATGACAAACATCCATAGGAATAACATCACACAAGATCTTATCATTATATCCTCCTATCTTAAATTCAACTAAACACTGTTTAGTGACAATTACCTGATGTCCTTTTTGTAGCCACGAAACTCTGTATGGGCTTGGATGTTCAATTATCTCCAGCTCCAACTTATCTACCATCTCTGTAGAAACAAGATTATCTGTGCTTCCACTGTCCACAATGACTTTGCATACCCTGTCCTTGGTCTTGCAAGCAGTCCAAAAAAATTTGTTTCTTTGGGCTGAACTTTCCACCTCCTTCTCTGGTGTCAAAATAGCTTTTCGCATCATCAATGATCTTCCGCCTTCAACATCCTTTGCCTCAACATTCCACCTTTGTGCTTCAGAAATGTGAGCTTCTCCTTCCTCTTTCTTCTTATCTGGACATTCATAAGATTTGTGTCCATTCTTTCCGCATGTGAAGCACTTTATCACTCCACCTCTTCCTCTTCCTCTACCTCTGGTACAAGGAATCATATTATTATCAGCATACTCTCCTTTCGGATCAGTATACTACCCTCGTTGTTCAGCATATTGCCCTCATTTTTTAGTGTATTTCCCTCGCTGTGAGATTCCACCTCTCTCAGTTCGAGTCTGAGGTTTCTTCCACTCTTCCTTGGGCTTCTAATTTATTTCCTGGACAGCTGACTTGCCCCTGGGCTGACTTGTTCCTTGCCCTCTCTGACCCTACTTTCAGCTCAGCTTCTCTTCATCTTTCAGAGCCATTTGATAAGCATCTTCCACCGTTCGGATGGTCAACATACTTATCTCATCTTGAATATCGTATCTCAGGCCATTTATGTACCTAGCAACCTTTTCATCGTTGTTGTCATGATGACCTGCCCTGATGTTTAGTCTGTAGAACTCTTCAGTGTATTCCTTCACTGACATCAACTTCTGTCTTAGGTTCTGCATCCTCCTGAACAGAGTAATTTGATAATCTCTGGGGATGAATTTCGCTTTCGTCTTTGCGATCATCCTGTCCCAGCTTTTGATTTTCTACTTGCCTTGGAAATGCCTGTCATCTTGTAGTTCATCCCACCACAATGCTGCATGTACTTTTAATCTCGTGACAACATGATTGACCTTCTTGTCTTCTTCGACATCTTCATAGTCAAAGTATGTGTCCAGAGCTCTATTCCAGTCTAGAATCTCTTCTACATCCATATTTCCCTCATAAACTGGAATGTCCATCTTTGCCCTTATGCCCATTCTTACAACGACTTTAAGAAAGCGTTCATTTGTTGCATCTTCTGCTGTGACTTCTTCTTCTCCATATCCAGATTCATCTTCGCTTTCAGAATCACTAAAATTCCCAGCACCGACTGTACACCTCTGTGCTGTCTCCATGTCTTCAAGTCTGGTGCGTAAGTCATGTATCTCTCTCTCCATCTATGGATTTTTCATCTACCTACCCCTTCTTCTTGGAATTTCCCTTTCCTCTTGCAGATCGGGTGATTGTCTATCTCTTCTCCTCGGTGGCATGGTGAATCTTCCTTTTCCCTGCTACAGAAAGCAAAGAAAACTTTTTGGGCTATGATACCAGACCTGATGCAGACTTCCCCAACCTGCGAGTTAGAAGGTCAACGCTACACAAGATCGTTCTTCTCTCCTTGGCCCAAAGAGATCCCGATCGTCTCTTCTATTTTCCTTTCGAAAAATCTACACCCATAACAAAACCTCATGGGATTCCTCCCTTCGCACTTCGGGAGATCGGACTTCTCCATTTCTCGAATCCTGTAGTCAAGTGTCTTGTTGCTCAGACCCCCGAATCCCGAAACTCCGATATCAACTCTGGTTTTTCGGCTTTCGCAAGTTCATGAGTTACGATGCATACAAATCTATCCCATGAACCCCAAAATATCGATGCTATATTCCTCGAAATCCTGAAATGTCAGACTTCGACACGTTTCTCGGTGCTGGCCCCACAACTAGACTTCTCGTCGTTTCGGGACTTCGCACTTCGTGAGTTCGCGAGTCCTGATGCAAGGCTTTCAGGACTTCGACTCACGAAACTCCGAAATGGTCAACGCGGTTGATTTCTATGTCAATAGTGTGCCACCTGTCCATCTCGCTGGCTTCTATGGTCCTACACATACATGTTTCTTCACCTTTCACGATTTCACGCTTCGCGATTTCGCGAACTTTGATACCAAGACTTCGACCCTTCAACTCACAAAATCCTGAGAAGCAATTTCGCGAGTGATCCAATGCCCCCTGGCTGACTTGGATCGATGGTTCTGCTTCTTCTAAGCTTGAACCCCTAGAATAACCTCCGTAACTTTCCTACTACTTTGCGAAACCTGACGAATCATGGGACTTCGTGAATTCTCAATGGAGAATTCCGACCGTCCAATGTCTCCTTAGCAATTCCTGCAAAATGAGCCAAGTATTCCTCTGCGAAACTTGTCCACCCGCGGCACAAACTTGCGACACCTTCTAACACTTCAATACACCAACTTCTTGTGCTCCTCTTGACGATTACTCGAAGGTTCTATACCTCCTGATCTTTGTCTCAGCTTCGAGTCTTAAAGAATACTCTTGCACGCACACCTTGTGGCAACCTTCAAACACTCCAAGTGTTGAACTCTTTCCGACTCCGCGCACTCCTTCCAGCAACAGTCCTTCAATAGCTTCTCAAGTTTCAAACCCTAAATTCAAGCTTGGTCTGTGCACTCCTTGCACGACTCCTGTGTTTAACTGCACTTCTGTGAGAATGAGAAAAATAGTCATCCTATATAAGCCTTTCAGAGACAAATCTATGAACCCTTTGTCAACGCACTCCTTGCGGACAATTCAACTGCACTCCTTGTAGGAATCCTTGCTCAGATAGAGAAACAATTGAAACTCATTTCAACTCCCTCTTAGATTTCAAACTCAAAACATGAAATCATATACAAAGCACATAAAGCAAATGTGTAACAGGAAGTAAACATCTATGAGCATGATATTCAACATACATACATAGAGAACAAACACGACGCCATGAATTTGAATCAAAACTTTCTCTATTAATTGAAATCTCTATACATGGGTGTTTTCACACAACTCTCTGCTCTCTTTTCTTCTATGCCCTTCATAATAATGTTACAATACACAATGAGGGTGTCTATATCTCGTTTCCCTCTTACACTCTAAAACTGTCTAATCTAAACATTCAATTCTATCTACCTTCCTTAACTACTATAAATGCCTTCTACCTAATTCAGATGAGAGCGGGACACTCAAGGTCTGATTACAATCTTACAAGTCTGCTTTCATTTAATTGTTTCATTAATATTTCATAATGTTTTCAAAATTTGCGCTAGGCACTTTTCCAGCTGTCTTTTGTCTCTATGCTAGCTCGCTTGAGATGCTCCTGCATCAACCTGGAACCTCCACAGCTTCCTCGGATGTTTTTCGTGGATCCATGGTATGGAACCCTGCAATTAGAAACCCTGTCACAAGAATAAAAGAATAGACGGAGGTTATCTTGGTAAAACTGGCTCTACGCAAATTAGAAAGCAAACATAAGATAATGATGGAAACCTCTATGCTTTGAGCACTTAATTCTATGTGAGTCTTTGTTGGAAGCTTGTTTAAAACATTTAATAGAAAGATTTAGAAATAAAACAGGATCTAATTATCAATCATTTCACTGAAATTCTAATAAATGCCATAAATTTTTGAAAAATTGTGACTCGGGAGGATCATAATAACATTTAATTTTTAGTCCGTAGGTTTGTACGAATTGGAGGTTGTTTAAAGTGTTAATTTTACCAGTTCATCCTTTTGATTAAGTGTGTTTAGTCCTTAATCCCCCTTTCGGCATTCGCAGCATCAGGTGATTTTACCCTTAGTCTTCAATCCATGAACCTCGATATAGTGATAGCGCAATTTTGTAAATTAACTGTGATCTAGATTAGGATTTAAAAAACCATGATTAATTTATGAATATAGAAACTTCAAGGATTAGAGCCACAAACATGTCATTCTATGAGGTAGCAATCGCTGAGTCAGGAAATTGCAATAAATATTACCACCGCTTAAAAATATCGGCACTCCGTCATTTACCAGATTGAATTAACATGACTTCACAAATTCGCATGTCGGAGGTTTGAAGGATATTCAACATATGACCTCCACGATGCGAGAACACAAGGTAAATAAAAAGGTGATTAAGACCAAACCAACTATTCTCCATTTTGCACGTCGGGGTACTAGGGATTTGGAAGGTATAACCGTAAGATCTACGAGGTCTGGAAATCCAATTTTTTTAGGATTAAGTGTATCATTTCATTACTTAGAAAGTAGGAGGCTCCAACCTTGATAACTAGAGTATTCAAAAAAAGACAAGTGTTTCCAACACCAACCTCGTTTTAAAGCGGTCTTAGGGATGCCATCGAATTGATCTGTAACTGGCGATACCCTAATCACAAATCGATCTTTGAAAACATCGTCGCACCCTTCATCTGATTGAACATATCATCAATCCTCAGAAGAAGATACTAATTAATGATCGTTGCCTTGTTTAAATGACGGTAGTCAATGTAGATTCTCCACGACCCATCCTTCTTTCGTATGAAAATAATATGCTCACCCCATGGTGACACACTTGGACGTATAAGTCCTAGGTCTAGCAACTCCTTCAGTTTCTTTCTCAACTCTTGCAACTCTGGGGTCAACATCCGATAAGGCGTTCTCGCTATTGGTTCAATCCCCATTTTTAGGTCTATGGTAAACTCCAACTCCCTCTCTAGCGGCATCCCAGGTAACTCCTCTGGAAAGACATCTGCAAACTCTCTCACCATGGGAAGGTGTTCTAGACCTTCCTCTACTCCTTTCTCATTTAACGCAAGGATCACATAAAGCTTACATCCCTTGCACCTTTTCTTCCATAGCTACAAGGAAGAGATGAACCTCAGGGGAACTCCCTGGTTTCGTCCTACAATCACGCATCCTTGTCCCTCATCATCGACCAAGATCAATTGTTTCGTCTTACAGTTGATTATCCCCTCATGTGATTACAACTAGTCCATACCAATCACAGTGTCATAAGATCGTAAGATCGTGACGTACAGGTTGGCCCTGGTGACAAACTCTCCCAGGTTAAGGGTACAACCCGTAATATTTACTCCAACCTTTTGTTTGGCTCCCAAAGCCATCTCTACAAAGCTAAACTCATTCTATTTGAATGCTTTTACCTTAATCCTTTTTAGCACTGCACCATAAATGAAGCTCTCAGTAGCACTAGGATCTATCAAAATACTAAGGGTCTGGTCAATGAAGGTAGCTAACATCTTGAGCATAGTCGACTGGTGCTCTTCTTGGCAGTTATTCACCGATGCATGAATCCGATGGGCCTTGACCAAATATCCCACGGTAGTGGGTCTAGCTGATCCAGATTCTCTAGTCCTCTCCACTGGGCAGTCGCACTGGTAGTGTGTCTCCCCATAAGTCCAACACCTATTCTTCGGCCCAGTACTCTTGGTACCCAAAGTAGAAGCATATGGCCAACCAGCCTGTAATCCTGGTTTGTTCTGCTGAACAGGCCTAAACTACTACTGCTGCAGTCGACACTACTATTGATTGTTTTGTCCCCAATAAGGTGTCCGTTGTTGAGGCGATGGTCACCGAGGTGTAGTGAAATTGGATCCTCTCTAGAAACCACAATACCCTAGCATTTTTCTAGCTAGTGTCTAATGTTGTTGCGCGCCAGATGAAACCTACCTTTCTAGTCTCGCTAGAGTCCTACTCTGACCCTCGCTGATAATCTCCTCGTCTACTATGAGGGCCTTTTGGATGAAATCATGCAAGTTTTGAGGCATCATAATCCTAACCCTATCATGTATGCTGACAAGGCCGAAAATAACCTATCGAATTTAAGTTTCTTAGTATTAAGGTACGGAGCATATCGAAGAAACTCCATAAACGAGCCTCCTACTCGGTCACCGTATGATTTCCCTGTCGTAAGGCGCTGAACTCGTTGATTTTATGCTCAATGAATTCCTATGATAGGTACCTCTCTCGAAACTGTTCTTTGAATAGTTCCCATGACACATTTTCGACAGTCATGCTCAAAGCCATAGGAGCGTCGTCCACCATAGAAGAGAGCTCCCCTTCAGTTGAAATACTACCATGCGGACATTCAAGTTGGGGGTATAGTTGCGAAGTGAAAATATCGTCACCAAAATCTCCAACCATCCTCGGTGGTTGTGCCATCCGGGACACCAAAGAGATCAGGAAAAAGTCCTTCTCAAGTTCACGGTGAAAGCTAATGGCATGGGCTACGTGCACTGTGGACCCTCAGGGGTATAGGCTCCCTGGCCTCTTCTCAATACAGATGGTGGATCAAGGCCTATGACAACCTCTGGAAGGGCCTTTTCATACCATTGTCATCCCTTACCACCTTCGAATCTAGCCCAAGTAATTTTTCTTCCCCTTGGGGTTAGACTCCAAGGGCGGGGGCATTGGAGGTGTCACACCTCATTCTACGACACCACATTGCGAACCTTTGTGGTGTCCTCTAATCGAGATCATTGGAAGGATGTGTTGAAGTTTTTAATTAGTGCTAGGTTAAAAATCAAGGATTTACTGCAATGGAAAGCCTGATGATCCACAGTCACAGGGTTGAACTGACTCTGATACCATATGTAACGACCCTTTTCATTACAACTACAAGTGAAGCAGAAAGTGTATTTTTTTTTTTTAAATAGGACTACAACAAAGATTACAACTAAACAAAACATCTGACGATGAGCACCACTCCCGTAGAATAGGCAACAGACAACTATGAGTCTATGCTTTGGCACAAAGGCAACTCAGCAAAACATGAATAAAACAGAAAGGAAAAATGATTACCCACCCGACACAAACATGACCATGCCTACAAGCTAAGGGACAACATCCCCATCCAAACACAAAGACATTTATGACCAATGAATGGAACCTCAAGGCACGTGAACCAAACGCGTCAAGGCGTTGCAGCTCAAGTGCTACAACAGCTTACAACGATCAACAATACTTACACGAGAGAATAGAATCTACCCATGATATCATTCACCTCTATCCAATAGGGCACACAATGATCCCCTCATCACAGATCCTGTCGTCATAAGGCGATAGGCATGACCGTAACCATGGCGCAACAACATATCTAGACCAATCACCCACAAAAGAAATCAACACGCTAGGATACCAAATTAACTGTCAATACATGATGACTGACCCTAGGCACCCAATCGAAAAGTCAACAAGACGCAAGGGAAAATGATGACTAAGGCATTTATACGACACACTAAATTTCTTGCGCAACCAATTCTATTGCAAAAACACCTTAAACGGTGCGTAAAATAATTACTATCAACAATTAGCTCATTGTAACTATTTTCCCATGCCAATATCAGAAAAGTGTTTTCCTAAGGAGGAATTTTTCTAACCTTTAAACAAAGACAAAAATAAAATTGCTAGGTCGTTGTCTAATTACATGTTTTCTAACTGTACAAAAAAATGGCAATACCTTTTAGATAATAAAAAGATGGGACATTACAGATCTAGTAAAATTGAATTCAAAGTGTTTTAAATTCAGAAATGATATCTCAACTTTATTTTAGTTATTACTAAGTTATTAAATACTAATTAATAGTTATTATAAAATATGTACTACTTGCTACTCAATATATATATTGATAACTCATCAATCATATCCTTTTCAATTAAAACAAATAGATTAAATAGATAGAATATATAAAATAGATCAAATATGAGAATAGAAATAGGATACATACTCCAACACTGTCAATGCATTAAATGCAGACCAAAATGTAAGTTCACAATCCAACAATGCAATAATTAGCTGTAGATATATCTCAGTGTTGAATTTGCCATGAAATTATCTCTCTACGTGAATAACATTATATTAATTTGTTGGGTAGTAGAATTAAATTAGTTCGTTATAATATTGCTATCCTAAAATGAATTTCTCCATCCGTTAACATTAGATATTCATTGTCATAATACCTATAAAACCCCACTGTCATTCTCCCCCATTACACGCTTCCACTGCCAGTACACCTGCGAAAACGTTGCCATCACACGCTTCCATTGCGCCTGCCATTACACGCTACCTTTTCACATGCCAAAATGCAACGGTTGCCCCAGAAAAACACTTCCCGAACACTAATGGAGAAGCATCCATTACCTAGAAACTACGCAGTTCAATTTATAATGAAGACACATTGAAAAAAGCACTCACAGTATAGTAAAGAGGTATGAGTTTTGTGTCAAAGGAACTGGTAAAATCAGAGTAAAGAATTATTAAAACTAAGTGTAGAATGTGAACTCAAAACAATAAGGTCAGGTAAGTTCAAGGTCATCGGAGCAGGTAAGGTAGTTGGGACATTTTCTAGGAAATCGTTGTGTCAATGAGAGAATTAAAAATAACAATATAAGTTCTTGGGCGTATTTTAAGTCAATTACAAACCCAATTTATTGAATATAATCTTGTGCATGTAATCAAGGAAACACCAATAAAATATGCATTTTGGGGCATAAAACTAAGCCTATCGTTTGATATGACTGTCTTTTAACCATAGATAACCATAACACTGTTTAAAAAAATAAAGTTGTCGTAAAAGTGAGATCTCAATACCAAAATTTTAATCAAGGAAAAACAATAACACTGATAGTCACTTGATAACAACGAAATCACAGATGCATAGGGAGCAACATTCGAAGCCAATCGCTAGACGAAAATTGTAGGCAAAGGGTGAATTCGCCATCAAAATTAAAGTTTTTCTGAGTGGAAAAAACAGACTGTATGCACACAAAATCATTCCCTATCTGTACCAATTAAAAATGCAGTAAAAATTGCTCTCAAAAAAATATAATAGATCTCAGTCAAGGAGAGGGAGAAATGAATACAATGTCTGAAGGTTCGATCACAGTCACTAACAGAAAAAAGGGGAGGTGGTCATACAATCGGTTACTATAAATCACAGAGAAGAAGATAATCAATATGCAGAGGGTTATAAAATGTAGAGCCCAAATACATCATAGAGATCAAATGCAATTGTGTTATAAAACGCAGAGAGTATTATCGCTAGGAAGTGCATTAAACACAAAGCTCAACTATCCAGGGATATAATAAAACACAGAGCCAAAAATTTAGGGGATAGGAATGATAACAATGATGGAATTATTCAACATAAGAAGGTGCAATAACCATCAATCAACCAAGAACAATCAACAAGGGGTAGACGACTGACAACCATCCTTCACTCATCATCCAGGCACAAAAAAGCAGGGCATTAGAATCTCTAGGTCATTGTGCATCGAAGTGACGATCGTTGATTCGACTCCTGACCAATTTCCTAGGTGTGGACTCACGAATTAGGGATGAGGATGAAGTAGAAAGAACAACTCTTCACAACAATGAACAAAACAAAAGGGACAGTCACAACATTCAGGGATCAAATGCCAAGGGAATCAAGTCGAGAAGCAAGCTTAAGGCTATGGGGAATTTAAGTTCTTAGTTGAAATGTTAAGTCAAACATTTTCTTTACCTAATTAAAAATACATAATTGAAAGCGTAAGGTATAATAATAATCTACCATGCAGAATCAAGTAAACATACCATATCCCAATTCACCCGCTCTGAGTCATTGTCATGCACACTCCATGTAACTCCTGCTTGCCGACAACTGAGACTTCACCGGTACCTCCCACCAATGCTAGGGGTACTCTTCTTCCCCCTTATCCCCCCGATCCGCAAAGGGGCCACACACACTAAACCAAAGAACATTTAGCTCCCATCTCACCTTGCAAGGCTAAGCTACCACTCCTCACCGAGCTAGGTATCCCAACTCCCACAAGCTAAGTCAATCAAGTCTAAAATTCTACATCTTAATGTTACGCATCATGACAGATATCCATCATCCTCCTCCTCCCTCGTTTATAAGAGTTTCCAAGTCATTATCTTTCCCAAAATCACATTTAATTTATTGTTCAATAATTTAATTCATAAAAATCCTCCCCGTACATGTGTCACCCATCCCCTTCATTGCACCATAAATTAATTTATCAATCAATTGATTACTCCTATTTCTCTCACCCACCTAAAAGAATTCCTAGAATCTCTCCTAGGTGTCCCCATATTCCCTTACACATTTTAATGACTTACCTCCTTACTAATTCACTAGTTGAGTTCAATTTAGGAAGTTCTTAATGGAAATATACCTTACTAAGTTATTCATTCTTATTTTTCCTTATGTTTCCCTTTCTCATTATGTTTCCCCCTTTTTCCCTTAGTTTCCTAATTCTTTTAAATTTCCCTCTTTTCCTTTTTATCTAAAACCTGAATTAGCAATTGTAATAAATTACCCCCTTTTCTTTTTAATTAATACATTTTAAGTAGTATGTGTTACAAAACAATCATTTCCCTTTTAAAATTTTAAATCCCTCAATAATTTTATTTTAATAAATTAATCGAGTTTCCTACCCCCCTTTTGTCACATGTTTAATGATGATTATTATTATTTTTATATTTTTACCACAAGTATTACTTTAGACCTAGATTTTAATTTTCAAGGCTCAACGACATTTCATTAGGGAAATTGTTTTTAAATATTTCTTAGCACATTATTCATTATAAGTCCATTTAGACTTATTATGTTAAATTTAACAATGTGACGTGCCTTTCAGGATGCACTAGGTGCTCCAAGGGTGCCACTCACCTCTTTCCATTTTTCTTGCACAACATTTCCTTCAAGATGCACTACGTGCTACAAGGGTGCCACTTACCTCTTTCCATTTTTCTTATGCGACATGCCCTTCAGGATGCACTACGTGCTCCAAGGGTGCCACTCACCTCTTGATTGAATTGGTAGACATAAAAAACCCCTGGAGTCAATACTCCACCAAGTGATCTTGTGGGAGACTAAGGGCCTCTAAGGAATAAGGCCCCTGCCTTATTGTGCACCCCTTAGAATCATTGTGAGTGACTATCGTAGTCTTCCCTCATGGCATCATGGGTCTTCTCGAACTAGGTAGTCATTAAAATACATTTCGAGCCATGATGGGAGTGCTAGTAGTTTGTGTTAAGGTTGTTGTCCACACCTCTCCCTCAACATCTCTGGTAGTTGTGCGTGACCCCTCTACTCCACATGTGAGTCTGGTCGGAAAGCTATCATAAGCCTGCATCATCAATGAATCATGTAAGAAATAATATCCATAATCATAACATCTAATCAGATGCACAAATGTCATGTATACAACAATCAAACCCCAATAGTCCACTCCCTGACTTGATCCAGAGTCCAAGGGTTTCATCGATACCTCAACATCCTCGAGGTCCAAATCCTGCACACTGAGGAGAACCGAGTCAATAGAACCTGTCTAAGTCAATATAACAAAATAACATATAATCACATCCATAATGCCTCATAATCATAATGAATGACCAATACTATAATAATCTAGATCACTTGCAAGCAAGTGTCCTCAAAGAATAAGTTCACTCACTGTGCGCAAGAGAGGGATGTTAAAATATTGTTTATCTTCCTACTAAGACTAAATATGATGAAAAGGTGAACATAATAAGAACTTTCAAAGAAGAAGATGTAAATACTGAAAATATATTAAAGATGATTGCACATCTAGTAGAAGAAAAATCTAGGTATGAAAAGGGTTTAAATGAAATAAAGGAAAACATTCTGAAGAATCGTTTCTCAAAATAGCCTGATGTATTCTAGAAAATAGAAATGCATGTTGTATTTTTCCACGAGCTAACCATAGAGTAACGAAATACAAATATATTACAAAGCGCCAGAAAGATATCAATGACCTTCTACCTAGAAGAATTAGTGTTACCTCTCAATATAGTGGACATGTGTAGGATTTTATGTGAATAAACATGTTGAGAAAAAGAGATGTAAGAAAATATCAATTGTTGATTACTTTCATATTAATGAATTCCTAAAATATATAAAGCATCATAGTCCTAAGAAATATTCTAAATTTGACTTTTCTAAAGAAATATTGCTAAAAAATAATGTCATTCTTGATTTCCTAATATGAAAACTTCAAGGTCGAGATAGTCCAAATGGTTAAATAGGTAGAATTAAGTGAGAAAGAATAAAGAAAGCATGAGTCTCCTCCAAAATTCTATATTTCTTGCAAAATAATGTGTAACCCTAAATGCATCCCAATCAAGATTCTTAAAAAGTGGTATTATCAATAAAAATCTTCTTAGAATACAAAATAATGGAAAAAAAATAGTACAATGCCACTTATATTGATGCCTGTGATAAATATTTAGGAAGATTTTATATTAATGTTTCAACTTCCAGCTTCATGCTATGAATGATGATGATGTTTTTATTTCATCTTCCATCTTCATGCTATGAACGATGATGATGTTTTTGTTTCAACTTCCAACTTCATGCTATGAACGATGATGATGTTTTTGTTCCAACTTGATACTTTGAACGATGATTATGATGCCATTCCAACTCCATGTTGTGAATGATGATGATGAGACTCTAGCTCCATGTTGTGAATGATTATGTTATTGATGATGAGAAAAAATATGATGATTTATAGATATTCTAGTCAGTGTTCTAGATGTTGTTGATGTTGTTTCCCTCTCTCTCTCTCTCCTGATGATGTTGTAGAATACCCTTCTTGTTAAGGGGGATTTTTGAAATATTTTAATTGCAATTAAGATTCTACTTATTATTGATATATTATCTTATATATCAAACCCCATTTGTGGATTGATCATGTTGGCCTTTGTATAAAACCAAATCAGCTTTTGTGGATTGGTCAAACCCTAATTATATGCTACTAACTAAGAAGCCACCCCCCATGAATAATTAAAGTGGTTTTGACCACTAAGTGAAGAATTTGGCCATGCTTGATCAAGAGACACCCCCATAGCACCCACTAGCCAGTATAAATAAGAGTGGAAGATGCCTCATTAGTTAACTCACTCAAGTCACTCATCTAGTGCACAAGTTTGAAGGAAGCTGCATTTGTCAAAAGAAGGAAGAGAGAGGCGCGTTGCTTAGTGTTGGATATTCTCTTGTGTTTAGTTTATTATCTTGGCATTGTATTGGAAATCTATATTAAGGAAGTTTTTGTTGGGTTTTCTCCCCCATGAGGGTTTCCCAGGATAAATTTTGTGTACCTTGTGATTGTGTATCTTTCAGTGATCCTGCTTATGCTATTATTGTCTAGTAAATTGAAAAGAACTTAATAGAAAATCTAAATTTAACATGGTATCAGAGCTTGACTGAATAGATCACCTTTCATCAGGTAACAAAAAACGTCACTGTTGTCATATAAGAAAATTAGAAATTTTTGTTGCAAGAGAATTTCATCCTAAAAACTACTTAGGGAAGTGCCCCCTAGCCTAGTGAACTCATTGGTAGATTGAGTGCACCTTTTCAGTGGCCAGAGCCTCCAGAAGGTGAAACCCTATTTTTCACTCGTACTAGAAAACAAGAAAACCAGGAAACGAGAACCAATACCAGAAGTACCAGTCCATATTTATGCAAGGCCATTTTCAAGGGGTAAAATATGTATTTTCATAAAACATACTACACCATTCTACTCACCTCAATGAGGAACACCTCCTCGTAACTTCACATCTAATTTTTGAGCACTTTCATTTTTTGGTCATTTTCCTAGCTCGAGGTCTAGATTTCTACAAGCACCAAGCTTGTTGACAAGTTAGAATGTCTGGATGACTTTCATTCCTAGAAGTATAGGATTTCACTCATTCTTGAAGAGAATGACCTTGCAAGATTCATCAAGAAAAATGTACCACAACCCGCAGATGCTATAGCTGAAGAAAAGTATGAGAAAGATATGGTTAGGGCCAAGAGAATCATTGTAGACTCTATGAAAAACCACTTTGTCCCTCAAATTTCTTATAAGAATACTCCAAAAGAAATTTTTGATTCCCTAACCAGAATGTACGATGGAAGAAACATTAATCATAAGATGAACTGGAGAACCCAACTCAAGAATACAAAGATGTAGAAAGGAGAAAATGTCCATGGCTACTTGTCTAGGGTTTCTCAATTCAAGGAACAACTAGAAGAAAATGGAGAGAACCTATAATAATATGAAATCATAATGAAAAATCTTAATGGTCTCAAAATACCTTGGGATGCCTTCATCCAAATTATTTGTGCAAGAAAGGAAAAACTCCAATTTGACAGTCTTTGGGAAGAATGTGTTAAGGAAGAAGCAAGAGTAGCTAACAGAGAAGCGGTACTACTAAGGGATGAAAACAAATCCCTAGATTCTCATGCTAAAGGAGGAAATAAAAGGTCTCACTTCAAGAAGGATACCCATCTACATAAGGAATCTCACCCTCATATGAGATTGTAGAAGTTTCAGAAAGGTCAAAGAAGAGAAAATGGTTTTTCCTCTTATCAATGTTACCATTGTGACAAGATGGGACATATTGCTAAGTATTTTATAGCTAGAAGAGAAATAAAAAAAGACACCATGCCCATGTAGTTGAAGATGATGAGACACCCACAAAGATGATTAAATAAAAGATTAAAGACTAGGTTTTATTCTCTTCCCTCTCAGGATCAGTGTCACCTGGAGAGGATACTTGGATCATATATAATCGTGCTTCTAAGCACATGACTGGTTAGAGAGACATTCTCTCTAGCCTTACAGAAAATAACTTTCCCCAGAAATTTACACTTGGAGATGATTACCAGTACCCTATCAAAGGAGTGGGAGAGTCCACCTACAAACTTGATTTAGGGACCCCAATGAAGATGAAGGATGTACTATATGTACTAGGTTTGACACAAAATTTTCTTTCTATCTCAGCTTTAGAGAAGAAAGGCTTCATTGTTGCATTCATAGATGGTGAAGTCCTTATGTGGCCTAAAAGAAAAACCATAGAAGATGCAATTTTTATTGGAACAGAAGAAGGTGGTCTATATAAATTAAAAGGTCACTCAGATGTAGTCTTGATGCATTCCACTGAGAGTCCATGTGAACTTTGGCATAGAAGACAAGCTCACATCAACTACAAAGCCTTACCATATGTAAGAAAGGTAGTTATAGGTCTACCAGAATTCAAGGTTGATCATCATGAAGGTGTGTGCAAGAGATGTTCACAAGGAAAGAACATAAATAATCCTTTCCCGAAGAGTGATAGTAAAGGAGAAGGAGTCTTGGAGCTCATCCACTCAGATTTATGTGTCCCAATGTCATCAAACTCTCTTAGTGGGTATGTATACTATGTGTAATTTATTGATGACTATTCTCGCAATATTTGGGTTTACTTCTTGAAATAAAAAAATGAGGTGGAAGTTACACCTGATGGATGTGAAAACAACGTTCTTAAATGGTGTCATTGAAGAATAAGTGTATATAGAACAACCTCAAGGGTTTGTAGTTGAATAAAAAAATAATCATGTCTCCAGGTTAAACAAGGCTCTGTACAGATTGAAGCAAGCTCCTAGATATTGGTATGGAAGGACTGACAGTTTCCTAACAAGCTTGGGATTTACCAAGAGTAAAGCTAATTCTAACCTTTACTTCAAGGTTATGAATGATGAGCTAGTTATATTACTCCTATATGTGACTGAATTATTCTTGATTGGAGAAGAAAATCTCATCGCTGACTATAAGAAGAATCTCACTGCAGAGTTTGAGATCGAAGACCTAGGCCTAATGCATTGTTTCTTAGGTTCGGAGGTTTTGCAGAGCCCAGAGAAGATATTCCTTAACCAAGGGAAGTATGCAGTTGAAATACTGAAGAGGTTTGATATGTTGGAGTGTAAATCCATGAACGCACCCATGGAAACAAATTTGAAGGTTCTAGTTGATACTTCATCAGAATTGGTTGATGCTACGTTGTACAGGCAGATCATTGAATCATTGATGTATCTGACGAATACCAGGCCAGATATATATTTTTCTATGAACACCTTAAGTCAGTATCTGGTAGAGCCCATACATGTTCACCTTTTTGTTGCAAAACATGTGCTGAGATACCGTAAGGGTACGCTGGAATTTGGTCTCTGTTATAATGGAGATCATGACTTCACACTGATTGGTTATACCAATTCAGATTCGTTTGGAAGTGTTTCTAACAGAAAGAACACTTTAGGATGTTTTTTTAGTCTGGGGTCAGTCATGACTTCATGGCATATTAGGAAGCAATCCAGTATTTCTCTCAGCACAAAAGAAGTGGAATACATTGCTACATGTTCCGCCAGTTGTGAAGCCATATGGCTTTGGAAGTTGTTGAAATATCTATTTGATATAGATATGGAAGCAATTGTGATTCTATGTGATAACCATAGTTTCATAAAGATGACAGAGAACCATGTGTTCCATGACAAGTCAAAGAACATCAAAATCTAGTATCACTACATTTGTTATATGGTGCAGAGAGGAGCCATAAGGCTCCAATATGTTGGCATAGATAAGCAGGTTGCAGATGTGTTGACCAAGCCTCTGTCTCATGTAAAGTTTGACTACTTTTGAGACAAGCTTGGTATAGTCCAAAAGAACCTCCCTTGAAAGGGGGAGTGATGTTGATGATAATGTGGTATCCTAACCAACCACGGGTAGCTCATTTAGGATTTTATATACTAGGGGACTGATCATCCCTAGATAGATTTCAAAGGTCTGGTAAGGACGGTCTGATAGAGTACCTATGCATGTATATGACAACTGTGGTCAATAGTAATTTAGGATTTTTATAATCCTAGGGAATCTTATGATTCCTGAGAAGATCTCGAAGATTCGATAAGGAGGATCTGTCAGAGTACCACGTGGTAGCTCCATTAGGATTTTATATCCTAGGGAATCTTATGATTCCTTGGCAGATCCCTAGGGACTGTCAGAGGATCACAAAATGCTGTTGATACACCTGCCTCATTATTTTTCCCCATGATGATGATGATGATGATGATGCTCCATCCTCGTGTTGTGATGATGTTATTTCTCCATACTCGTGTTGTGATGTTGTTGTTTCTCCAAGCTTGTGTTGTGATGATGTTGATCCAACCTCCTGTTGCTGATGATGATGTTGTTGATGTTGTTTTTATAGATTTTTATGCTAATTGATGTTGATGTTTCAACTTCCAGCTTCATGCTATGAACGATGATGATGTTTTTGTTTCATCTTCCAGCTTCATGCTATGAACAATGATGATGTTTTTGTTCCAGCTTTATACTCTGAACGATGATTATGATGCCATTCCAGCTCCATGTTGTGAATGATGATGATGATACTCTATCTCCATGTTGTGAATGATGATGTTATTGATGATGAGAAAAATTATGATGATTTATAGATATTCCAGTCAGTGTTCCAGATGTTCTTGATGTTGTTTCCCTCTCGCTCTCCTGATGATGTTGTAGAATACCCTTCTTGTTAAGGGGGATTGTTGAAATGTTGTAATTGCAAACAAGATTCTACTTATTATTGATATATTATCTTATGTATCAACCCCCATTTGTGGATTGATCATGTCGACCTTTGTATAAAACCAAATCAACTTTTGTGGATTGGTCAAACCCTAATTATATTCTACTAACTAAGAAGTCACCCCCGTGAATAATTAAAGTGGTTTTGACCACTAAGTGAAGAAGTCGGTCGTGCTTGATCAAGAGACACCACCTTGGCACCCACCATCCAGTGTAAATAAGAGTGGAAGGTGCCTCATTAGTTAACTCACTCAAGTCACTCATCTAGTGCACAAGTTTGAAGGAAGCTGCAATTGTCAGAAGAAGGAAGAGAGAGGTGCATTGCTCAGTGTTGGATATTCTCTTGTGTTTGGTTTATTATCTTGGCATCGTATTGGAAATATATATTAAGGAAGTTTTTGCTGGGTTTTTTCCCCCATGAGGGTTTCCTATGATAATGATCAGATTAGAGTACTGAGCACATAATAGTCGAGAGAGAATCTATGATGAAAATGCCAGCATTGGTTAAAGACATTCAAGAGAGAAATATTTCACACACACACACATAGAGAGACGAAAATAAAAGATGATGACAAAAGAACGAATGATTTGATTGAACCCCTCGTATAAAATTTGCAGCATAGTTCCTTAGTTGTGACCTTTGAAGCCAGAAAACATAGAAATGGTAGATTGGTTGAGGTATGGAGCTCCACCATAGGGTGTTGTGTAGGTGAGAGATGAGTCCATGATGATCCACTCACCACTCTGAAGGAACCAGAGAGAAGTGCAACAATAGGATCAAGAGGATTGTTGACTACATTTTTTGTCAACATTACTTAGTCGACAAAGCATTGCGAGGCTTACGTTCATTACATATTTTCTTGCGTAAATTATTGCGAATTTCAGTTGAGTTGCTAATACATATTCAACTAAAATGTCACTAAAAGTTATGATGAGTATTTTCTAAATGGAAAAACAATGATGGTCATTGGTTGGTTTTGAATTTGAATAGGTTACAGGCTCTTAGATAGACACAGGTTTTCTATGACCATTTAGCAAAGATGATATAGTACTTGGTAAATTATTTGTTGAAGCTATGTAACTATCACAATTTGACCCCATTTCCCATTCTCATACATCTTTTCTCACTCCTAAGTGACATATTGACCTCATATATTTTTTACCTCTTCTCATCACCCACCCTAGACGGAAGGTGTGATTATGCACGGTGGATAATTACGTCTATAGTACAAGAATCCAATTTGTACTACTTGAGTTACTTGCTTCGGTACTTTCTGAATTTGATTACTGCTACCCTATTGATACCTCTCTACTCTATATGTAGCAGTGCGGAAGCTGAAGCTAAAGCGGAAGTGAATGAAGTGAAGTGAATATGAGCAGAAGCGGAGCGGAAATGATGTGATGGAATCTTAGTGAACCTGAGCGGAAAATGACAAGAGCGGAGCGAAGCAATGGCGCACTGGAATGTTTGTTAACCGCCTCTATAAAGATCTAAATCTCTCTAAATTGAGAAACAAATACTATATTCTATACCAATACCGTTACTCTTTACCAATCTATTTCTATTAGTAGTGAAATATGGAATGTAATAATCTCATATATAGAGATATTTCTAATTAGGGAATAGAATCAATATATAGATTTCTATCTATCTTAGTAACGGAAGTTAAGTCGTGTGAGTGTGGTGCAACGCCCTGAAACCCGAGATACTCCCTGGTATGACGTGTTCCCACCGGGCCTGGACCCCACACAAGAGGAGAGATGGTCACCAATAGATAGATAGGAGTTCCAGCAGACACGTGATGTTCAATCCATGAAAGACAGACGTTCAGTGAAGTACATATATGGATGGAGACAACTTCAAGGCTAGCACTTTCGGCTTTCTCTCTCTGGTATGTCTATCTATGACTGGCTATGATAGAAAATGTAAGATTGGTGTATGAACCTTCATCTTGTGAATCTACGTATGTAAAGCATTTTCATTATTCCTTCCATCTATCCCAGGTAGGGAACATTCCCACCCAAGGTCCCATATAGGTCAAGGTAGAGGTTCGAGATCGAGGGCTGTGTATCCGTACAGTTTCGGTAGGAACACGTCATGCTGCATGGGTGTATCAGCAGTTGTAAGGGTAATCGGTGACCTCACAAACACTATTGGGTATGAACTGAGGTATGGATTGAATGTATATAGATTGAAGGCTGAACTGAACGTCTGTATGGAAACGTCTATATGGAATGTATTGAACAGAAGGGTATGCTTGACCTCCTATGCAGGAACATTTATCTTTTGTGTGGGGTCCTTCACTCTGCTCCGGTGGGAACACGTCATGCATGGTTCAGTGTTTGGATAATCGGTGCACTTCCTTCCTCGTTGTTCCTATGCCTCATGGCTTAGTTTTAATAAATAAAAAGTAAAGCAATGATATAAAGTTCACATTATAAACCATCATATTAGTTATTCACATTTACATAACCCTCTTTTCCAAAATATACTTTACATCTCTCTAATATTTAATTATGACATAAAGGTAACACCAAGTTACTTTTTTGGATATGAGTTTAATATTATTTCAGGCGAAAAGAAAAAGGAAGAATATTACTAGAGCTTAATATATTTTCCATATACGTTTCCTCATGATTACCCAAAACCAATTTAACTTTGACTTTATTTTGGGTTCACCTGTTTGATGCCTTTGAAACTATTATATGCCAAGCCATTTATGAAGGCCATATTCGGGTGGTGGAGACAAACGGAAACTATTCTTTCTTGGGTGTTAAAAGCTTCACATGAATTTTAAACGATTATTCCGTTCAATTTGAAATGTGGAGGTATCGTTGTGGAGATACTAAAACGTATGAAAAAGAATAATTAAGGTTGTGGTTTTCTCTATGTGATAAAGCTAAAGAAAAGACACAGTTTGGCCAAACTCTAACGATTTGTCATTCCCTTAAGGGCATTGATATGAGCACCAATGTTGTTCCTTTTACGAGGTAACCAGATTGAAGTTTGGGATATTATTTGAAGTACTCTAACAAAAACGTAAAGGCTGGGACACCTTCTTGGAAAATGGATATAATCTCTCGAGCTGCAGAGCGCTCCTCCCGCGTTACAGATTATTTGTTTGTGAGTGGAGCTTTGGCTGCAAGATTTCTTAACACATATGACTTGTATAGCAAGAGCAGGTTGAATGACAACCCTCAGAATTTATTTCAGTTGCTCGCTGAATTTAAGGTAAGATTTCAAGATTTTCAAAACGTACGACCAGACTCCTTGAATTCTCCAATCTCAAACTCATGTAAAGAAGGAAAGGATGGTAAAAGCAATAATGAGTATGATTTTACAATATGAAACTAATGGACTCATTCATCCGGTAAATAAATCTCAGTTCAATGATTTTACTTCAAGAAGAAATCGTTGTGGTTGAAAGCTTACAAAGGAAGATGTCAAGAGATTCTTTACGCTTTATGAAAGTGTGCATTAAATCTGAATGACTGTCTGAGGTTCAGTACACTATAGAACGTCTTATTTAGAGGATGAGATATGAATTGGCCAATGCAAACCTAAATCTGCAATGTTTCAAGTAGTGGAAATGTCATCAAAAGGAAAAAAAATTAATAAATGAACGGGTCAATGTTCGCAGGCAGAGGAAAGGAAATTTTTGAATCATGAAATAGCACGGCCATTGAGAATAGAAAGCAGACATGGTTGTCACAATAGACACCCTATAATTGTGCAATAAATGGTCGTTTTATGCTAATCGAGCTTTTAGAGAAGGCGAGGGCAGGGACACAGAAAAACAAGCACAAACTCGTGGATACAAAGCAATCTTCCCGCAACACATGCCTCGGCTACGTCTTCTCGCTATACCATAACCCCAGTGCTTCAAGCTAGACAACCATGGATTTTTCCGTCAGAAATTTGCGTTCCATTTACGCTTTGCGGAAATGAATCTGATCAGTAATCCTGAAATTTAAATCGTATCTGGTTAATAGATAGAGTGCAGAGATGAACGACGAGTATGATTATGGAGATATTATGAAAGGCCACTTGGGTTTTACCTTTATTTTGCATCCTATCCAACTATTTGTAGGGTTTGCAATTGACCTAGTTCTATGACCTCAAGGGAAGTACATTTGGCGGAGCTTATCTCATTTTGAGCAATGTTTCGGCGAGACAGGGACAGAGATAGAGATAGAGTCGGGGATCAAAATGGACTTTCTCATTGCTGGCAAGTGCATATTAAAAGATTTAAAGAAGACATGTATTTATTGCAATACATGCAAAAAGAACCTAAATAACTAATAAATACAAATCAAATTTATAAATAGAATATTTATTATATATTTATATTTATAGAATATCATTTTTTAAATATTATGAATAACAAAGAAAAACATATTTTTTATATATTTGTAAATTTATTAAATATCTTTTTAAATAAAGAAGAAAATTTTAAAAAACAACTTACACTGTAACAATATGGTTAATGTTTTTGGAAGGTGTGAAATACTTTTTAGATTGTGTAGTAGAAAGGGGAGGAAGGGTTGATTCATTGTATCGAATCCTTAGTTGTTTTGTTAACAGTTAGTAAGACTTTAATTTCACTTCACAATATTATTATATTTTGTGGTTAATTATTTCATTTCCCTCGTTAAATTGTCCATTAAGAGAATCACTATAGTTGATACCCCATTGCAAACTATTTTGACTATCGCTTTATTGAATTTATTACTTATCTCTTTGATTATATTATGTATCCATTAAGAGAATCATATAGTTGATACCCCATTGCAAACTATTTTGACTATCGCTTTATTGAATTTACTACTTATCTCTTTGATTATATTATAAGTATGTGATTGAAATTAGTATGTATAATGCATTCTTTTAATTTTTTCTACATGTTTAAGATCACATAAAGAAAAATATTACTTTTTGATACTATTGCAAATGATATGTATTATTAATGATAAACCCTCTTTCAGTTGAAGCATAAGTACATTTAATCAAGTTCTACTTTAGCAGTAAGATTTTCTAAACATTTGAATAGCTTGCATTGCATTACACAACTATCTCGCATTTATCTAAATAAGTCCATAGGTGCCATGTCATTAGAAAAAATATTTAAGTCCATAGGTGTCTTGTCATTAGAAAAAATATTTTGAATGACTTTTATTAAATATTTTTATGAATCACATTGTAATCCATCATGACCACACACAGACCACGAAAGATGGATTGAATCCATCATGACCACACATGGGCAAGGGAAGATGGATTTGTTCTTCACTCACGTGACAAAGAAGCATCAAGGAATTAAACTTGAAATTCCATGGTTGGTTAAAATGATGTTTTGTTATTATTTTGTATATAACATTGGATTATTATATTGTGTCACGCACTAGCTATGAAAAATGAATGGATTGTTGTTTGATTTTCATGAAAATAAATATATATTAATATATTTATACAATTAAGAGTTAGTTAACATCAACTTGGTAGAATGTGTTTTTAGGAAAATAGTGTTTTTTTAGTGTGTTTCCTCAATATGCATTATTATGAATTCGTAATTATATAATCTAATGGTCACATTATGTTCTAAACATAAAGTTATTTGACACTAAATATTTTCGTAAATATTAATCACTATATTGATCAGTGGCTTAATAGCTTATTGTTCATGATCTGTATTTAAATATCATTGATGGTCATTTTTGGATGATTGATTATGAGAAACTAATTTGTCAAATTATTTCTTTTGCATCGATATATTCCCCCAAATGGCCGCATTGGTTAGGTTGGTTGATTGTTTCCCTCTTTAAGGATTTTAAACACATAATACACTATTGTACTAATGTTTTATCTATTTGTGTGAGGGGCTTCTTAAGGTGTTTGACATATGTGGAAATTCCTTATTTTTCAAACACGGTACCATAAATAATATGAAAACTTACTCCCATTGTTGATCAAGATCATGGACCTGTGTCGGTGCATGCATACAAATATTTATGGGTTCTGGTATTGTTGTGATTCTTGGGCTAAGTGGGGTAATCCATTGTGTCTAGAGCATCTCTTCCTGATAGATTTCTTTTATAAGGTGGAAACTAGGGGCTATGCGTGATGAGAGATTTGATAGAACATTCAAACATTGAGAGGGGAATCACTAGGAATTTCAAATGATATAATTTAGGCACCATGAGAGGGATAACAAGGGGCTATGAATGATGGAAGATTGGGTAGATCATCCAAGCATTTAGAAGATATAGTCAAATTCGAGGAAAAATTAATCTTAGGATGATGAGATATTTAATGAAGATTAATTGATATTCTTATTTTTATTGATTTAGTATGTATTGATTATTTTTTGGTTTCATAATTATTCCACATTATGAAGATATAATAATAATATATATATATATAATGCAATTGTTATTATATGTGAATTTGTAAAATGAGTATTTGACACACACACACACATGTAATGTATCAATAAAAAATATAAATATGCTAACAATTAAAGGTAAGGGTGAGTGCAAGAATTTTGTGGCCAAAAAAGTAGCAAGGGCATGAGTAAGAATGTGTACTCGAAGGAACAGGTGTGTGTTCTTATGAACATGCACATGTTCCTATCACTATAGGTTTGGATGTGGTTGAACCTCCACGTGGATTTCCACGTAGGTTTAGTGGCATAAACACATGTGTCTTCTTAAGAACCTGTACACATTCTTAAGAACGTGTGGGCAGTCCTAAAAACACGTGGATGTTCTTACTGATAAAATTATTTAAACGACCCGAGCACGATTTTTTCCCATTGTGCACAAATCGTACTCACGTTTTTATCATTGGTAAAATATAGTGGAGCTAGAGAGGAGGAAGAAAGGGAGGGTCTTGCCACTATGTCTAGGTATGTTACATTTTTCTTAATTTTGATCTAATTTAGTCATTACAATTTAGTATTTTTCTCCTAATAATCTAAATAAAAAAAAATTGTAATTTTGTATTTTAAATAAAAAATGAATCTAATTTACATGCCATGGATTTTAAATCGCAGCATATATAATACAATGGAACTCCAAGAAAATTTAAACCTATTAGAATAAAACCAACAAGATCAAAACCCCAACCCACCACCACCATACAATGTAAACATTTAAATTGATGAGGGGTTGGTTATATTACAAACCCTTGAGGAACAATTAAGGGAGACTAGAGAGCCTAACAAAGTCTCCTTGGACACTTCTTTGGACATCATTGTGGAGTCCATTACAAGTTCCCAAGGGAAATTGACCTCTATTTTTGATTATAGGGATAGAATTTACAAGTACTATAGCATGTTTTTGGGCAGAAGCCAAGTCAAAGAAATGGGAATTTCAAAACAACAAATATTGTCTATTTTTAGGGATCCTAGAAATGGACAAGATCTAACATTGACCAGGAAACACATCTCCATTGATAGGTGCATCCGTCTCCAGATTAGTCAAAACTGGATGGATAGGTGGTACATGGTTTTTGATAAACCTCCCTGCAATAACACGAAGATACCCTTATATTTTCTGAGGAAATTATGGGTTGAGTTCATTATGGGTAAGCCTATCAACTACTTTGAGATTGGTGACTTCTGTGATCGAGGGCCCTCACAGGACCGAGAGCATGACATTCATGCCCCCATGTTAGGTCCCCATCCCCCTAAGTGAAGGCTTGGCCACCCTACCCAACATCCTCCTGTTGCAAAGAACTTACAACATGTACGTCTAGCTATCTCATCATTGAATCATATCCTAGTGCAACATAGTAGCTTTGTTGCATTATCTCAGTAGCAGGTGCCTGTTAATGACATTGATAGAGGAGTTGGAGTGTCAACATGCACAAGAGAGTATAGTTAGGAGAGTTAATATGGACATAACAACCATCCATGTGAACCTTGCAGATGATCAAGCTGCGGATATACATGTTATGGGACTATAGATCCCATTGGACAACATATCTTCATGGAGGAGGTTAGTATCTTAACCATCTCTATGTTCTTCATCATTAAATATTTATTTTTTATTTCATGTATTTATATAGATATTTAATGGTATGTTGTTTTGTAGTTGTTGCATCCCAGTAGCAGACCGTCTACGCCTATGGATGCATCAGTTCCTAACCCCACAATTGATGCAACATTAGAGGAAACATGTTCATTGGGTGCAACGTACACACATGTATGTATCACATTTGATAGATTCAACATAGTCATTTATTTATTTTATGAAATCCTCAATTTTTTTATATGTTCTCATGTTTCTACGGGATTTGGCACCAGGAGATATTGGGGATTGTCCTTCTAGGATGAAAAACTCACCAGCATCACATGTATCATGTGTAAATTTAAATATCATATAATTATCAAATTGTCTATGTTTGTGTTTTTGAATTTTATTATTTAGTACTAATAGTTCAATTTTATTCATATGTATGCAATTTGTCAATATATTTTCTAGGTATAGTGGTATTTCACCCCTTGGGCATTTGGTAGTTTCTTCTAGATTACCTTTCTCTAGGCATAGGGTGTTGGAATCACTTGTACATCCTACGAGGTTCCATCGCAGCCCACTTGTCTGCCACCCACCCCCACCACCACTTGCAGCCTCATTGATAGAGGCTACCACAATATAATTTGTCTCGGAGTAGTTTGTACAACCTATTACTCCCTCTGCCAATGAATCTCCATTGATGACTGAGATATTCATGGTGAGACAATGCATTGATGATAATTTTTTGTGATTAATGATTTTTTTTTATGCATATTAGTTTAATTTTCTTGACTTTATCCTTGTAACTGATGTAGGGTCGCATTGCAGAGAGATTAGGGTCACGGAGGAGGGTAACACCCTCACAATTGACATTTGCATATACAGTGAGTTGTCTTAGGTTATATTACAAAGTGTCATTTTGTATGTCTATTAATTCATCAATGAAAAAAAATTATATCATTGTTTATTCTTTGTGCAATCTATAGAGCATTGGAGCACTCCTAGGCTTAGAACCTCTCAAGGTGCATCCTCGAGCAAGAGAAGAAATATATATTTCCAAGATTCTCTTGAGGGTGGAAAGGGTGGAAATGGTCAATGATTGACCAACTACTGCCATTTTGTATCTAGGCCACGATATAT
>JZKD02S1909529.1:894065-906614 GCA_000966675.3 Picea glauca
AAACAATGAGATTCATAAAAAATGTACAATTTAGACGATGTTGGGTACACACACACACACACACACACATTTCATGGAACATTTTTTATGAATCTCATTGTTTCTACATTTGATGTTGATGAATATATGAATTTCAAATTGTTTGAATTCCAAAGTGTATGAATATTATTTCTAGTAATCTCTTTATTCGTTTCTAAAGTGATTATAAATACTTACATTACGCATTAAGGGATATCTTATGGTGGAAAATATTTCTAAGTGATAAATCCATAATAAATTAATGGTTATCAAGTAGAATCGCTTGCTATTCAACCATGTATCTCTACATCATCGATAGATCATTCCTTATGAATTATGTGCATGAATGTTTTGGATATCCATATTCTAACTCACAGCCAACAATATGGACTACCTCTTCAATTATATCTAGCAAAATCCAATGACAATCCACTCTCAAATAGTGGTCACTTGAAAATATTGTGACCTAAAGAATGGCATATTACAATAATTTATTATAGAAACATATTTTCTCATTTATCTTCTACATAATTGTAAATCACTTAACAATTTAATATCAATGTTATTTTCTATGGAACACACATTGTTCCCCTCTTTATATTCATAACATACATAGAACCATTTGGTTTAGTGTAACCCATCATAAATGCCAAAAAAGATAGTGAAGGACTCATTAATGCACATGCTTGTTTAGATTGTGTAGTGGGTATATGTAAATTTTGTTAAAACCATCAATTATTAATAACATTTATTCAGTCTTTCATGATGTCCACTAAACTTGTTCTTTTTGATCAATAGAACGAGAGAGTTCATACAAAAACTAGATCTTAGAATGGGTATCATTTCCATCCACAAATAAAGGCTTTGGGGTTACATTTCATGACACACCATAAAAACTAATGATATGCTACCAAAATTCCTCCGGGAAGACTTTAAACCATTATTTTTTTCCCTTCACCATCTATGAGAGTTTATTGCACATTCCTACCCAATTTTTGGGTTAGAGCACACAAGGAGAAAAAGGACCCTCCCAAACCCAATACCACAAACATGTTGATGCCATGCCATTTCCATGTCATTTCCATGCCATGCCTTGTCATACCATGCCATTGTCATGTCATTGTCATTCATTTCCAAGTTATTCCATGGCATGCCATTTCCATTTCCACACCATTGTCAAACCTTTCCATGACATTCCATTTCCATGAAATTTCCATGCCTTTCCAATCCATTCCATGCCATGCCATTTCCATGCCTTTCCATATCATGCCATTTCCATGCCAATGATATGCCTTGCCAAGACATGCCATGGCATTTCATTGTGATGAAATTCAATTTCCATGCCATTACCATGCATTGACAATCCATGTCATCCCATTTGATTTCCATGTAGCTTCCCATGCCTTGTCATGTAGTTTCCCATTTTAACCTATAAAACAATAAATATAACTTTCCATTTTCATTCCATAACATTTACATGCCTCACCAAGACAATAAATGATATTAACTATGTTACAACAGGATAAATATAAAAACCCTTAACACAAGTAATCCTTAAATGAAAAGGGGATGAAAATGAAAGCCTAAAGTAGGGTTTAGATAACAAATGCTTGCTGAAATGCAAGATGACACATAACAACCCTAGAATATTCAATACATAAAGCCCTAGAATATTCAAGGCATCATTTCTATATCTTGCAATCCATGCAATGGCATGCCATTTCCATTCCATGACATTTCCATGCTTTTCCAAGCCATGTCATTGTCATGTAGCTTCCCAAGATGGCACATAACCACCCAAGAATATTCAAGACATCAAGACCTAGAATATTCAAGATGTCATTTCCATGGCACATTACAACCCTAGAATATTCAAGACATTATTTCCATGCCATTGCCATGCCTTTCCATGCCATTTACATTCCTTTCCATGCCATGCCATTTCCATTCCATGCCATGCATAAAATTATTCCATGATGTTCCATGCCATTCCATGCCTACAATATTCAAGACATCAACCCATTTCATTACCTTGTCATGCTATGTCTTGCCTTTGCATGTCTTTCCTTGTCATGCCTTGCCATTCCATACCATGCATTTCCTTGCATTGCCATGACATGCTTTTCCTTACCATAAATTTCCATGCATTTCCTTACTATGCCATGCCATGCCATGCATTTCCTTGCCTTACCATGACATTCCATGCAAGACTTGGCATACCTTTCTTTGTCATGCCATGCCTTTCCTTGCTTGGCCATGGTATGGTATGGTATGCCTTTCCCTGCCATGGTATGGTATGGTGTGGTATGGTATGGTATGCCTACCCTTTATTTTCCATGGTATGGTATGCTATGGTATGGATTTCCTTTCCTTGCATGGTATGGTATGGTATGGTATGCCTTGCATTTCCATGGTATGGTATGGTATGATATGCATTTCCTTTCCATTGCCTGGTATGGTCTTGTATGGTATGGTATGCCTTTTATTTCCACTAATGTGTATGGTATGGTATTCCTTTCCTTGCCATTTTCTTAAATGGTATGGTATGGTATGATATGGTATGGTATTGTATGATATTCCTGGCCTTCCATCACCTTGTATTGTATGGTATGGTATGGTATGGTATGGTATTCCTTGCCTTGCCTTGACTTGCCATTGAATTGCATGGTATGGCATGGTATAGTATGGTATGCCTTGCCTTGCCATGCCTTGTCATGCCTTGCATTTCCTTGCCATTTCCTTGCATGGTATAGCATGGTATGGTATGGTATGCCTTGCCATTCTGTGCTTTCAATGCCTTGCATTTCCTTGCCTCGCCTTGCATGGCATGGTATGGTATGGTATGATTTTCCTTGCCTTGCATGATATGGTATGCATTTCCTTGTCATTTTCTTGCATGGTATTGTATCGTATGGTATGCATTTCCTTTCCATTTCCTTGTATGGTATGGTATGGTATGGTTTGGATTTCATTGTATGTATGGTATGGTATGGTATGAATTGAATTGAATTTCCTCTCCATGCCTTGTCATGCCTTGCATTTCCTTTCCTTACATGGCCTTGCCTTACTTTGCATGGTATGGTATGATATGGTATGCATTGTATGGTATGGTATCGATATGACAATGGTATGGTATTGTATTGTATGGTATGGTATGCATTGTATTGGTTTGGTATGGTATGATATGCATTTCCTTGCCATTGCCTTGCATGGTATGGTATGGTATGGTATGCATTTCCTTGTCATTGCCTTGTATGGCATTTCCTTGATTTGCATGATACGGTATAGTATGGTATGTTATATGCATTTCCTTTCCATTGCATGGTATGGTATGGTATGGCATTGCCTTTCCTTTCCTTGCATGGTATGGTATGGTATGCATTGTCTTTCCATTGCCTTGCATGATATGGTATTGTATGGTATGCATTGTCTTGCCTTGTCATGCCTCACCATGCCTTGCCTTGCATGGCATGGCATGGTATGGTATGGTATGCATTGCCTTTCCATTCCTTACATGGTATGGTATGGTATGGTATGGTAGGCATTTCCTTGCCATTGACTTGTATGGTATGCATTAGCAATGGTATGATATGGTATGCATTGACAATGGAAATGTTATGTATTGGCAATGTCAATGGTATGCATTGGAAATGGTATGGTATGGTATCGTGTGCATTTCCTTTCCATTTCCTTGAATGGTATGGTATGGTATGCATTGCCTTGCCATTTCCTTGTATGATATGCATTGGAAATGGTATGGTATGGTATAGTATGGTATGCATTGCCTTGCCATTTCCTTGTATGATATGCATTGGAAATGGTATGGTATACATTGGAAATGGTATGCATTGCTTCGACATCATATGATATTCATTGCGTGACCATTGTATCGTATGCATTGGAAACGATATCATATGCATTGGATTGGTATGGTATGGTATGGTATGCATTGCCTTGCATGGTATGGTATGGTATGGTATGCATTTCTTTTCCATTGCCTTTTATGAGATGCATTTAAAATGTATGGTATGGTATGGTATGCATTGGAAATGGAAATGGTATGCATTTCCTTTCCATTGTATGGTATGCATTGGCAATGGTATGGTATGGTATGGTATGGTATTCATTGTCTTGGTATGGTATGGTATGGTATGGTATGGTATGCATTGTCTTTCATTGCCTTCACTTTCCATTCCTTGCCTTTTCCATGCCATGCCTTTTCATACCATTCCATTTCTTTCCATGCCATGCCTTTCCATACCATTGAATGTCTTTCCATGCCATGCCTTTCCATACTATTCCATTCATTTCCATGCCATGCCATGTATTTCCAGGTTGAATACGTAAATAATTCTTCTACTAAATGAACAAGTTTAATACGTAAAAATTACAAACAAAGGATTCATTAAGCATGTAATTCTACAACTTGTTATCCCATATATCTTATATAAAAATACTTGCATGAGAATTCCAATGTTTTGCTCAATGAGGCATAGTGAAATTTTCAAAGAGGAGGTCGATTTTCAAGAACATCGTGTCGGGAAATTTTGGGTAGTTTATTTGTGTGGGCCTAGGCCAAATAGATTTGTGGGAGCTTATGAAACTGTGTTATGTCACTCGGTTTGGATTTTATGTCCCTAGACCAAATTGGCCACATGTCCTTGAATGGCTTGAGAAGGCGAGTTTCAACTCATGACAAAAATCAAAACAGGACTTGGATGTGTGAAACATCAATGCATTGGATCTAGAGCACTAATTTTTAGCTAGGGGGGCCTCTGATGTCATTTCATCTACCGAAAAAACATTTATTGGAATATCTCCGGAACTAGGGTTTTGGTCAATGAAGCATAGTGCAATTTCTGAAGAGAAGGTCGATTTTCAAGAACATTGTGTCAGGGATTTTGGGGTAGTGTAGTCATGTGGGCCTGGGCCAAATAGACTTGTGGGAGCTTACGAAACTATTTTATGCCCCTCAGTTTGGATTTTATGTCCCCAGACCAAGTTGGCAACATGTCCCTAAATGAATTGAAGAGGAAAGTTGCAACTCGCGATAAAACTCAAATTGGGACTCATATGGGAGAAACCTTAGTTTCATTTGATTTGAAGCACTAGTTTTCAGTTGGGGCGAGGGGGGGGATCTGCTATCATTATGTCCACCAGAAAATTGTTTGTTGGAATATCTCTCACACTAGGGTTTTGGTCAATGAGGCATAGTGGAGTTTCTAAAGAGGAGGTAGATTTTCAAGAACAATGTGTCAGGAATATATGGATAGTGTAGCTTCATGGGCCTTGGCCAGATAGACTTGTGGGAGATTACAAAAATCTGTTATGCTGCTCAGTTTGGATTTTATGCCCCTGGACCAAATTGCCCATATGTCCCTAAATGGCTTGAGGAGGCGAGATGCAACTCGTGATAAAACTCAAATGCGACTTGGTGAACCATCAATTACATTGGATATGGAGCACTGAGTTTCAGCTAGGGGGTGCCCTCCTCTATCATTCTATCCACCAAAAAATCATTTGTTGGAGTATCTTCGACACTAGGGTTTTAGTCAATGAGGCATAGTGAAATTTCTAAAGAGGAGGTTGATTTTCAATAACATTGTGTCAGGAATTTGTCGATAGCGTAGTCACATGGACATGGACCAAATAGACTTGTGGGATCTTATGAAAATCTATTATGCAGCTCGTTTTGGATTGTATGCCCCTAGACCAAATTTTTCACATGTTCCAGAACGACTTGAAGAGGTGAGTTGCAACTCACGATAAAACTCAAACAAATAATTGGATGGATGAACTATTAGTTGCATTGGATCCAGAGAACTGGATTTTAGCTAAGGGCCCCCCTCTTCTATCATTCTTTCCATTGAAAAAACATTTTTTGGAGTATCTTCGACACTAGGGTTTTCATCAATGATTCATAATGCAATTTTTGAAGAGGAGGTTGATTTTCAAGAACACCATGTCGGGCATTTGTGGGTAGTGTAGTTGCATGGACCTTGGACAAATATACTTGTGGGATCTTACAAAATTTCATTATGTCACTCAATTTGGATTTTATGCCCCCATACCAAATTGGCCAAATGTCCCTGAAAGGCTTGAGGAGGTGAATTACAACTTGTGATAAAACTAGAACTGGGACTCGGATGGGTGAACCGACAGTTGCATTGGATCCCTATCATCAGTTTTCAACTAAGGGGGCCCCTCCGTTGTCTTTATGTACACCGAAAAATCATTTTTTGGAGTATCTCTAACACTAGGGTATTTCTTAGTGCTTATTACATATGTATGACCATTTAACACCTTGTTAGAATAGGCATTGAAAGGAAAGTGAACGAAAAACATGGCATAGCAAGGCATGGCATGGAATGGAAAGGCATGGTATGGGAAGGAATGGGATGGAAAGGAAATACATGACATGGAAAGGCATGGAATGGAAAGGCAAGGAAATTCATAGCATGGCAAGATAAGAAAATATAAGTGAAGGAAAGGCAAGGAAAGTGAAGGGAAGGAAAGTGAAAGCAAGTCATGGCAAGGAAAGGAATGGAATGTCAAGGCAAGGAAAGGAATGGAAAGTCATGGCATGGCAAGGCATGGTATGGGAAGGCATGGCATAGAAAGGAAAGGAATGGGAAGGTATGAATGGAAAGGAAAGGTAAGAAAAGGCATGAATTGAAAGGAAAGGAAAGACATGGAATGGAAAGGCAAGTGAAGGCAAGGAAAGGAAATGCATGGAATGACAAGGAAAGTGAAGGCAAGGAAAGGAAATGAAAGTGAAGGAAAGGAAAGGAAAGGAAATGAAGGGCATGGAAAGGCAAGGCATGGAATGGAAAGGAAAAGCATGGAAAGTGGAGGAAAGGAAAGGAAAGTGAAGGAATGGAAAATGAAGGAAAGGAAAGTGAAAGCAAGGCATGGAAAGGCAAGACATGGCATTGTAGGGAAAGGCAAGGCAAGGAAAGTCATGGGAAGGAATGGCATGGTAAGCGAAGCAAAGGTAAGTGAAGCCATGCAAAGGAAAGTTAAAGCAAGGCATGGCATGACAAGACATGGAAATGAAATGAAAGGAAAGGAATGGAAGGACATGGCATGGCATGGAAAGGCAAGGCATGGAATGGGAGGGAAAGGCAAGGCATGTAATGGTAAGGCAAGGCAAGACATTGCATGTAATGAAAATGTAAGGCATGAAAAGGAAAAGAAAGGAAAGGAAAGGCATGACATGGAATGGAAAGGAAAGAAAAAGAAAGGAAAGGAAAGTGATGGAATGGCAAGGAAAGGCAAGGAAAGTCAAGTGAAGGTAAGTCAAGGCAAGGCAAGGAACAGAAAGGAAAGGTATAATAGGTCATGGCATGGCATGGCATGGAAAGGAAAGGCATGGCATGGCAAGTGAAGGAAAGGGAAGGCAAGTGAAGGCAAGGAAAGTGAAAGAAAGGCATGAAAAGGCAAGGCAAGGCAAGGCAAGGCATGGAATGGCATGGCATCTCATGTAAAGGAAAGGCATGGGAAGGCATAGCATGGAAAGTAAATCCAAGGCAAGGCATAAATGTCAAGGAAAGGAAAGGCATGAATGTCAAGGAAAGGAATGAATGGAAAGGAAAGGGAATGCATGTGAAAGAAAGGCATGGCATGGGTATATTTTAAGGCAAGGTATATTTTATCAACAATAAAAATGAAGCCAAAATTATTCATTTTATATACCTAGATGGTCATTCAAGTAGACAATATGGATCACTTCTAATATTGATGGTTTCCATTAACTTCTCATTCTCAGAGTAAAGAAAGAAGTATTGTACCTTTGGTGAGTTATTTCTTGGCATTGTCTGTAGTTGGAGGTTTTGACGAATAACGAAGTTTGTAAAGTGGTATATGACTTAACCTAGTTTATAATATTGAAATACATAAATACCTTTATTTTGTGTTCTTTCATCATGTGTCAGATATTCTCCTTTAATAACCATCGACCCAATCATAAATTCAATGCCTTTAGAGTCTGTTATTGATCGCATGAGGGTCTTGTTTCCCTATAAGCATTGTGCCAACCAATAACTAGTGCCCCATTCATTATCTCTTGGGGAAACCATTGGGTATATGTTCCCTGCAAAAAGTGGAGTGCCAAAATGTGAGTCCACTTAATGAACAAATCATAAAACATTAATTCTAGTTATTCAAAATGTAACCATTGAATTCAATGAACGTGATAGTATGATATATGAGACATGATCATAATCTACTGAAATACTTGATTGGTCCTCCTCCAATTGGGATAATTCCATAGTTATACATTGACCAATGGGGTGTGATACATGATCCCATCTATAAACTCAGTCTATCGATTCACAATCATCCCATTCATTACTACTACATGGACCACAAAAACAAGAGAGTTTTCTCATCCATATTTCAGCTATTGCATTGTGTGATGTTCTAAATGAATAGAATCCACAAGTGCCATGGATTGTTTTTCATTCATACCAATGTGATTGATCTACATCGATCACCTCCCAAAAATATATATATATATATACATGTCATTTCTTGTTTGATTAGTCTTCATGGGTTCCTGTTCCCTCTCCCATTACTAAAGAACATTATTCATCAATCGATTTTTCATCTCAAATGAGGGAAGTAGTAGTGAACTTCATTTATTTCCTATATAATTCTCTTTTTATTCATGTATTTTCTCCATCATGCTCCACTTCTCCATTTCTAGAATCCAAATAGTCATAAATGCGTGGTACATTTAGTTTTTTTTGCA
Source organism: Picea glauca (assembly GCA_000966675.3). NCBI lineage: Eukaryota > Viridiplantae > Streptophyta > Pinopsida > Pinales > Pinaceae > Picea > Picea glauca. The sequence goes on from JZKD02S1909529.1 coordinate 902,836, forward strand.
ACATACATAATCATTGAAATGCACAAGCATTTTTGAACTGGCATGCACAACCATCTGACCAAATCCAATGTTGATCCATATGTATGTTATTCTCCTTAAGGTGATTGTAGAAGAACTAAAAACAATGTTGTACGTAGGATAAGTCATGGCATTGATCATCGCTTATCTAGAAGTGATACTCTTCCAATATGACTTTGTTTTGTTCATTACTATCTTGTCCATGCCTGTATGTGATATGTACCATTATTCTTACCTTGTTTGAGTGATAATATTGGCTTTGAGTCTCATTTTGCGGTTGAAGTGTGTAGTTATCAACAAAATCAACCATTGATAACACAATACCAACCAAAAAAGTATCTTTGCATATTCTAAAATGCTCATCCTGTGATCGATTGACATGGACATACTAAACATAATGTCGTGTATTTTCGACGAACTCCTTCATGAAGTCACAAGATAGTACTTGGGAAGTAACCAATTGTATATTTTTTCTTTTCTGTCCTCCATCTATATCATATGTCACATATTTAAATCTTTGCAAGGAAACCTCCTTCCTCCCCAATTCATACTCATCGCTTACATGGATGAACTTGATCGGTATTGTCATTCCACCGCACCTGGGGCATGTCCCATCTAAACATCTTTTTTGATCAAATGTAAAACCCTCTAGCCTTGTGCACAAGATGTTGTGAATAAATTCGTTAGATGATGATGGTGAAAATATAACTGGGAATTCCTACAAAAGTGTGTTACGAAAAACACAATATATATGTGTGTGTGTGTGTGTGTGTGTGTGTGTGTGTGAATGTCATAATAATAACCATACTCAATGCGATATCTACAACAACACATGTTACAAATTGTGTTTATTCAAAGATACAAAGGCTTACATTTATGAAAAGACCTTTGGCATAAGTTAAGTGCACTATGTACTGTTATGAATCTCTCATACAATTTTTACTAAGTAATGTCAATAAAGTGTTTAATGTGGGGTTCAAGGTCCCTAGATCCCCTTATCAATTGTAGTACATCTTTTTGGCTGGAAGAAGGCATTGTGTTATCATGCCATAAATCCTAAACTAGTCCCTTAACTGCTACAATTAACTTCATGTCAAAATGAAGTAGCCTTCTAGTAAAGTCCCACAAATATATTGGGTCACCTGTGTCGAGTCTATCTTGCCTATGAAAATAATTTCTAAGGCTTTTGACATTTCATTTCGAGAGGTGAAAGGTTTTTTTGTAGAAAACAATGTTTTCTTATGATTTTGCTAACAATTGACTAGGACAAGACACGTCAGGCTGCATTGCAGTCTTTAGAATGATACTTCTTACCAATTATTTGAAAAGAATCTACTAGGTTTCTAACAATATGATGAATTTTGTATACACTTTTGATTGTTTTAATTCCTAGAATTCTCCTAACAACAATCAAACATCTATATTTTAACAAAGATAAAAATAATTGACATTTAGCATCATCGGATTTTGGTTCAAAATATTCTTGAATGATTTTATAAGAGTGATAATGAATAGTACGTTTAGGTAAATTACCTTCAAGAAATGCTAGACCACCTTCATCGACCTGAATGCATTTATGAGTTCTTTTCTGCACAATGCTCAATCTAGGTAGGGACGATGAACCCCTATGCTGGCACTCTTGACCTCCTTTTTCTGGAGTTAAAAATGTTTCATTTCTTTCCCCTTCAATAAATTATGGATCAACAGTGGGAGAAGAGTGGACATGGGATTTCCTAGTTTCTAGAACAATTGACTGTCCAACAAGAGATTGCACAACAATACCTTATTCACCACAATGTTGTACATTGGTTTCTTCTCTAATGTCATCTATTCTATAATCAACTCCAAGCAAATCCATCATCATTTGGTCATCCACAAAATGTTTTCTTGATGAGATGTTATTTGGATTTCTCCCTAATGAACTCTTGCGTTTTTCTTCTGGTGATGGAGGAGAAACAATAACAACATCTATTTCAATAGAAATTGGATTTCTCCTTCTGAAAGCCTACGCTTTGACATACATAACTTTGTTTTTTCTCTTTTGTGCTATACCTTTTCGATCATTTTATTTTTTTGTCGAGGACTTTCTTTCTTGAATCCGATGGTTCTCGATCTTTAGAGATAAAAATTGGCTTAAGGCACAACCAAGTGGATAAATTTGTTTTTGTATTACAAAAGAAGACACATCTAATAATTCCAATTGCACTTGGAAAATTTTGTCTTACAATTCCAAGAAGACGCAAGAAGATACAAACAACAATTCCAATTGCACTTGGAAATTTTTGTCTTCCAACTCCGAGAATACACAAGAACATACAAACAAGAATAAAATTTCACTTGGATAAATTTGTCTTCCAATTCCAAGTAGACATAAGAAGATACAAACAACAATTCCAATTTCACTTGGAAAGAATTGTCTTCCAATTCCAAGAAGACACAAGAAGATACAAACAAGAATTCCAATTGCACTTGGACAAATGTTCCTTCCAATTCCAAGAAGACACAAGTATATACAAACAACAATTCCAATTTCACTTAACAAACTTTTCTTCCAAATTTTCCTACAATGGTCTGGAAATAGCACAAAAGTCTCTATTAATCTAGCAAGAACACTAAAATAAGTAAAACTTGTTTGTGCAAGATGTTTGTTTCCTGAAGATGTCACATATTTTTTCATCCATGAGATAGATGAGGTGGGGTGTTATTTTCTCCAAAACATTCCCAGTAGGAATACACACACATTCCTAGAACGTGTGTGCACTAAAGCGCGTGTATGTTCTAGGAATGCGCATGAATTCCTGTTGAGCATAAACAACCAACAACTAAAACTCAGTCAAGTCATAGGAGCATGTGCACTCTTATAATTAAATAGATATAGAATGCAATGTACACCCAACATATTTATAAATAAATATGTATAGGGGTATCTGAACAAATAAGGCCTAAGGGGTTAGGATTGAAAATGTTTTCAAGGATAGAGGAATGGTTAGAGCACCAAGATGTGGGTGATGTGGGTGCAAGGGTTGTACACATGGTATATGCATAGTGAACTCTTTCTTCAAGTGTAGAGAGGGTTAAGGATTGAATATAATCTATTCTTAGGATTAGATGGAGCTATAAGGATGTATGTCATGGTCTACGTCAAGCTCTAGGTCAACATATAAATTTATATATAGCTCTATGTCATGGTCTAGGTCATGCTCTGGGTCATAATCTAAATGTAGCTCTAGCTTGATGTCCTGGAGGAGACTTGGAGGGTGGGAGAGAGAGAGAGTATGGGGGGAGAGGAGGGAAAGGGAGGGAGGAGGGACGAGGGAGAGAAATAGATGGATGGAGAGACAAAGAGAGAGGGAGAGAGTCAAAGATGTGGGATATAGAGAAGGATTCAAACATTGACTATGAATAAGAATATTGAATCAACTATAAGATTATGATTATATAAAAATAAAAAAGCAGAATCAATATACCATAATCATCATTAAATCATGTGAGATCATTATTAAACCATAGGTGAACGGTCATATCCATAAAATATCATTATTAAAAAAGAGGTATAGGCATACCTGACTTAGGTCTTAGGTGTGAATGGGGTGAAGGGTAGAGTTTACATTATGTGTAGTCTTAGATAGAGCTAGCAGGGTGTAGGTGATGGTCTAGATCTAGTTCATGGTCTAGGTCATGGTCATGTTCATATAAGTACTCGTATAAGTAATCCATTAGAAGAAGAATAAAAAATTAACACTCACCTTACAAGAGAGGGT
>JZKD02S1909529.1:909652-934204 GCA_000966675.3 Picea glauca
GGTCGAAATCGACACGATGAGCCCTACAAAATGGTTGTATTTTCATCTGATTCCAAGCACTTTGATTTTAGGCCTTTCTAGAAACATTTTGGATCGTTCCTCCCCACTAATACCTTTTGGTCCTCCAAAAGGGTATTAACCTGTCATCAAGTGCGGGATAGGCCTCCCCACTTGTCCTTTGTCTCTAAACTTTGTCTTGTGCACCTGTCACATCATAATCAATTGCATAATAACCATGACAAATCAAAGCATATTGTTAGCCATTTTAGCTCGTTCATATATTATTGAATCCACTACCATGCATATAGAATACATTCACAATGATAATATAAAAAATATGACTGAAAATGAACCAATATGTTTGATGTTCTTGCAGGACATTAAATTATCTTGAATAAAAGTATGATTGAATCCCCATCCTACAAACATCTCATCTTCATGCTTAAGATCAACTCATTTACTTAGCACAGTTATAGGTGTATTCCTTGCATAATCTTCCTTCTTCAATTGTTCCATCGTTAGAAGATATTTATTTTCTTTAATATGGTGAGAATCTACAACATTTTCATTTCCTTCTTTACTTAAGTGATATTGATTTTGTTCCCCGTAGAAGATTTCTTTGCAGTCATATAAATAAGGGATTCCTAAGACCATTCCACATGTTTCTAGTGGAACCATATCACATATTACTTCATCCACATACTTAAATGTAATTGCAAAATTTATGATACATTTCTTTGTTATGGGAAATTTGTGATCTTTGATTATCCAATTCAGTGAATATGGTTTGTGATGCATCTTAGTTTTTAATCCCAATTTCTTCACCACTTATTCTGAAATTAAGTTAGATTGAGATCGATTATATATCAATGTGTCGATCTTGGTATGTTTAACCCTTATATGAATCAATTCACTTCTTGAATAAAAACCATCACTAAGTTTACCTGACAAACCAACTGTTTTGATCTTAGTATCATCACCTCAATCTGACCCCAAGTCTCTTGGTCATGTTGTTGTTGCAACGTTTTTCCTCCCTTTCCTCTTTTTGAACCACTTCGATCTCTTCTCTGGGTGCAATTTCCTACAATGTTCATCATCATGCCCTTCTTTCTTGCAATTATTGCAAGACAATTTCTCTTCCTTCACTATCGTTGAATTTTCTTTCTTCCCATTCCCTTTTCCTTTGCCATCCTTCTTTGAAGATAATTCCCATGATACACCAATTCTATTTTCCCTACTTCAATATACATCATAGAACATAAACCTCATCAAGATTAGTAGGTCAAAACATAAATACAATATTATGAATATAAGTAGGAAAACCTCCTATATACTTCATAAGAGTTTCTTGTGTAGTTAATGGAAAATATAACATTAAAGCCATGTTACGAAATTCATTTGTATATTACTGCACCGATTTTCCTTTTCTTAACATAAGACTTTTCCATTGAATTAAAGTCTTTTTCTTATACCCCAAAGGATAGAACTATTTTCTAAGTGCAGAAATAAAATCATTCCATGATGGAAAATCCTTACCAACTTGTTGAGTTGCATGTTGTATCTTACTTTTCCACCAGATGAGAGTCGTGCCTTCAAGACAAATTGATGCAAATATGATTTTGTTTTCCTAATATTTGAATTTCGGAGTCCCAAAGTTGTCTAAGACATATATTTCAACAGAGGGTTTGAACCATCGATTCCCGGAGTTGTTTGGGACTTCACCCATTCAGTTGTTCGAAGGTTTGGAGGTGTAGTGCTACGGGAAGCTCCAAAGCCCGGAGCCGCAAAGTGAACTATGAGTCATTGATCTAGTGGGAGAACAAAAACCGTCTAATATACTTCAAAGTTTGGTTCTCTGAGAGCACTCTGTGTTGGAACGGGCAGACCTGTCAAAGCCTGAATCCCCAAAATCAATTTTTGTCATAGATTGGAGCAGGCGTTATGAGCCGTTGAACCCTATTGTGGTTTGACGCTCCATTATTGTTATTTTTTGAAGGATTGGAGTCCCATTATATTGAGAATCCGAAATCTTGATAGCTACGAAGTCTCAAATGTTTCAGAGACTTGAGGATTTTCTCACAATTTTATCCCACAGTTCCCAGGAAGGATTTGTTAGTGCTCTGGGACCCCCGATAAGTAGATATTCGCATTAAAGAAGGAAAATTTAGGACCTTTGTAGTGGATTTGAGGGCTCAACAGGGGCCCGAGAACCAATTTGGCTCCTTAGTTTTGAACGATCCTAGACCGAAAGGTCATGCGGACCCTAGGCGAGGGTTCAGTTTGCATCAAAATTTCAGATTGTGCGGTATAAAAAAATTATATATTTGTTCTCAGATTCAATTCTATAATTAAAAAATAGTCATAAAAAGCATGGTTATCATGATCATACTATATTTGAATGTGTTACAAAAATTTTAATTGCAAAGGACTTTCAACATTGTGCACCGTAGATGGATCGTAAATAAGAATGAGCCTTTGATCATTCAAAGATTGGAAATGTTGTTGTTCCCATTTACCATTCTATATTGTATCATTGAAAGAGTAATGTAAATATTCCACTGCATGATAAATAGGTGGATTCTCATGTGGGTGATTATGATCAAATAGATTTGTATAAAGAGATTGAAGATCTTCAGATTCTGAAACTGGTTAGATTTCATGAATATGAGATATTTTACATATCAAATCATATCCATGATTTGAAAAAACCATGTAATTAGTTTGTTCCCACTCTGGATCTAAATGGTGTAAGATTTTTGATGGAAATTCCTTTATAGTTGCGACCAAATGCTCATTATAAATAGGGTTCTCTCTTTCTTCCATCAGTATGATTCCCAGTGCTAAACCATGAGTCAAATCTAGAGACATTTTGTGAGTACATTCATTAATTAATAAATATTTGAAATCATCTTTTGAATCATTCCCCTTAGGTTTCTCATCAAAATCATATTGCAGAGTATCATATGTCTGAGGGTAAGCTAGCATGGTCTCTATGTTTGACAATATTTATTTGGGATGGGAGGTGACTGCATATTCATTATGTAGATATGAATCTCATGAATTAGAGATGTTTTCATTACCCATATTATACCCTTCAAAAATAGAGACAAGATATGAAATCCAATCAAGAATTTGTTGGTGTAATGGTTTGTCATTTTTAGGAAATCTACAATAAATCCACATGATTGTTTGAAAGAAATAATCCATGGGTTCATTTCTAACCGTAGGATTTATTCAAATTCATTAAATAGTTCATCATAATCATAATCTATATTAGCAATAATAAATACTTCCATGGATTGTTTCAAGTTATGTATCAATTTCACTAGTAATTTAATACATGATCCTTTAATCAATCCTTCTAATGTGACAATAAATACTCGACAAATTTCATTATGTGAACAATTTTAAGATTGTCTCTTACAATGTTAAACTAGTTGAGATGCATGAATGCATAAAGATTCCCTTCACCATCGAAATTTAAGTTTGACAATATATAAAGTGTATGGATTGAAATTTCCCCTAAGGGTCTCAGAATACTGAAATGGTTATCACATACAAATATATAGAGGGGATCCATGGGTTAGTTAACACAAATTAATGAAATGACTTCACATGGGGAAGCTCAAGTCATCTGACCCTCCTTCTAGCACCAATTCTATTGACATGGCATGTGTGAACTTTATAAACAACAGAGGTTAACCCCAATGATAATACCCAATTATACCTCTCATTTTTTGGAATAGGGAACCCATTCATATTCTACCCCATAAGTCGTTTCTTGTTTGGGGTTTATTGGTTGTGACCATATCCACCAATGATGGTTTCTAATTTAAGGAATGAAATTAAACTAATCTAACATGCATGTGCCTGGATGTAAAAGGTAGCAATAATCAAAACATAGAACCATACATAATCCTATCAATGACCTGATAAATAGTTCATAAAGAAAAGAGACAAAAATATGAATAAATAAATGCAAACCACAACATTTTAACATTAAAAAAATCATTTACAATCATGTGTCCATGATTCAGAAAATTATTCCCTAAAGAAGATAAATAAGAATGCAACAAACATACATAAGAATAGTCTATTGTGTGTGATACATTCCTACACAACCCAAGTGCTGAGAAAAAATTAGCAGAAAAGTCCACCACACATGCAACACAAGAATCATATTTCTCTAGAAAATAACTTGGCCAAACAAGCTTCTCCTCACTAAAAGTTTCAACAATAGTGCATGAAATCTCCCAGATCAAAAATCTCTCCATTCAAGTACAATGACCCCGTTTCTCGAAATTCACCTTGATTGTTGGCCTTGTTTGTTCTCAACTCTTGACCTTCCATTTTGGAACTTTTTTCCTTATTCTCTATGGAACGATGAGGGAATAATAACAACATAAATGTTTATAATTTAATATATCGTACAATGCAAGAATTTACATTTAGAATTTGTATCTTAGTGTTGGTGGGCCAACGTGGGTTTCAACTCTATTTCATGTCATACAATATGGTAAATAGTTTGAAAACTATGGGTCTCTTTTGTCTTTATGTATGTGATTCATCTACCAAAAGATCTAGACTTCTTCTGCCATTTTCTCTTGATTCCCTTTTGTTATTCCTCTATTTTTTTTGTAGCTAGTGGTACTCTTGTTGCATTTTCTATTTTTGCTATATTTTTTTTTTATGCTACATCTATTGTTGATGCTACAATTGATGTTGATGCTACTGTTATATTATCCTCTGTTGTAGATGGAATTTGTGAGATCTCTACTTCCTATTGGTAGATTATTCTTTTCCTAACTTACAAAATTTGTGTTTTTATAGTTTGTTTCCTTCACCTAGCACATATCTATATTGTTGATTATGATTTTATTCCAGCATTGATATGTATCACCATTCAACACAAGATAGATGAGTTTCCATAGTACAATTTTGAAATATACTTTAAAACTATGCATTTTAACCTATAGGACTGAAAATTTAACTTAGTAAGCATTTTAGATATGCTTCCCTTAATTTGGTTCATGGCCCCTCTGAATTTTATTGAAGTGTTGTGTCATTCAAGCTTCATATCTACTCACAAGGTGCCAGTCTTCAATCCTGAAAATTATGAAAAATTGGTGAGGAATATCCTAAATATTGTAACTTGGTAGTTGTATATCTCGGCGAGAAATTTCCAATGGTTTAAAGAATGCACAAAACGGGTATCAAAGTCAAAATTTATCACCAAAATACAATTGATTTTTTGGTGGAAAAAGGTGTTTGAGGACCCCAAACACATGGCGTGACAGGAGTGAAAGTGGATTCTCTTGCAAAATATCATGCATCGGAAAAGAATGAAAATGTCATGCTAGTGTATGGTAGAGAAAAAAAAATGTTAATCGATGGTTGGTGCCTATTGCACGATAGGTTATAAGATGTGTTGAGAATGTTAATACATGGAGGATGGTAATGTGTTTTAGAATTATAAAATATTGAAGGGGTCATATGTACCATGTCTTGTGGAGCCCCCCTCCACCTCAAACATCCACGCTTCACACTATACTTGAAATTACAACACATTATTTGAAAGTTGAAGTCTATGGTTTAAGGTTTGTATGTAGTGAACAATAGTTAAAGTAGGCTTAAATGACATATGGCCCCCCTCACTTTCACATTATTAGTTAGCCTTTTGTCTCAATCATATTATGTTTTCTCTATGATTACCCCCTAAGGGTGGGGGTGGGGTACTCATAGAGAAAACATAATAAACTATTCAAACCTTTCTTTATTTTAAATTTAATCTCCACTTTAACTACTTCAAACCAATTCATTCATTTAAATGAACCGTATATGTATTTGAATTTCATATTTTGGATTGATTTTTTTTAATGTAGCATTTGACTTTCATGTTTTGGATAGAGGCCTTTTTAAAATGTAATGGGCTAAAAATACCAAAATAGCATCTCTCTTTTTATATAGTGGCTTAAAATAGCCATCCACTGCCAATACACGTAGAGAAAAACATTCATCTTCTCCTGATACATAGCGAAGCAAAAATATCATCCTACCTCCAATATGGGAAGAGAAAAAATCTTATTTGACTTCAGGTGGAGAAAAAACCGCATCTTAACTTTTTTTCCAACAAAAAATTTCTCATTATATTTTATATAATATTGTAAAGATACCAAAAAATACATACTTTTCCTCAAGATGATGATAAGCGTCAGTCCCTTGGCTCCCTAAAAAGCATCAGACAGGCTATACTAAAATCAACCATTACAAAAAAGTTATTACAGTGTCACTACCAACCATTCTTATTGACCAAATAGTAGTTATACAGAAATAAGAGACTCCATATCTAAATAAAATGACGAAAACAACTCACAAATGAGCTTGATACTTATTGTTTGTTATAAAAAATCTTAAGAAAAAGAGTTGGTCCCTCGCAATCATCTACCCATTGATTATAAATTATTTTCCCTTTCTTCTTCTGTAGTGATTTATTTGAAATAATATCATCCTCCATGTTTGATTCTCGATAAATATGTGTGTAGGTGATCGATGAAAAAGAATTGTTGAGTTCTTTGATCGTGTCTTTCCAACATTTTAATGCATTTACCTACAAATTCCCTTTGTCATTTAGCTAGTTGATTATGATTCAGGAGTCTCCAAGTACCTGGAAATCAACAATATTAAGCCTTGTTGCTAGTGTGAGAGTGTCCTGGACTCCAAGTAGTTCTACTCTTGTATTGGTTCCTGTACCAAAATTGAATGTCCATTTATACACTGTATTCTCATCGGTCCTAATCAAACCTCGTGCTCCACTCTGTTGTGCATTTTTTTGGGCTGCTCTGTCAAACAAGCATGTTGTTATCCAATCTTGTGAGGAATTATTTTCGGGTCTATGGGGTGGCACTTTTTGTGTAATCGTTAAAATTTTCAGACCTCCAAAGTTCTTGTACAATACAATGTTGATAGAAGGTCTCTCATTTTTGAAGATTGTCCTATTGCGTTCCAACCAAATGTGCCAGTTAACAAGGAAAGGAAGGGTTGGATACTTAGATTCCTTCTTTGTCTAGCAAGAAAAGTAATCACTTAAAAATTTCCCCTCCCAAAGGGTCCTTAATTTAATCCCTCTTAAAATTATGTGCCATATCTATTGGGTAAAATAGCATTTTACCAAAAGATTGTTAATTGTTTCATAATCCTTTAGACGTAAATAACAAATGTTAGGGCCTTCCCAACCTCAAGTTTGTAGATTATCCCAGTTAAGTATTTTTTTTCTGCTGCTAACCAAATAAAAAGTTTAATTTTTAGAGCAAGATTCTAGTTCCATACGTTTCTCCTCAATCTTGTAATTTTATGTTGCAATATTTTTGAAGCTATAGCCCCATATATGTTTTTGACAGAAACTATTTGTGACTTATAACCCCCAATCCGGTGTATTTCATCATTATGGTCCTGTAGCTGGATCCCATACCTAACTAAATCCATACAAAAGAGATTCCTCTCAACTACCAAATGCCTCATGAGGCTAAAATATGTACTCTCTTTCCACTGTGAAAATATTTTCCCTAGTCGAATGTCTCCTCTAGCCTACAAGAGGTAGCTTATATTCCTTTGTTTTAAAGAAAATATAAGTTCTTGTGACAGGAGAGAGGAATTTCCCATTCCCAGGATCAATTCCTTTCCTAAAATAAATGATTGACTAGTCCTAGGCTTCCATCTCAACCAATGTGTAATGATATGCAAGGATTTTAGCATATTTTTCCAACTCTGTGAGGTATTAGTCATTCTATATGATGGAAATCTGAGCTAGGTATCTACCGAGCAGTGAAGAAAGTATTTGACCTTTATGATTCAGTGCCATATCCCATCCTTCATCAGAACACGCCATAGAGAGTTTTCTGCTATCTTTTTATTAAATAAGAAAATGTTTTGCAAACCCCAACCTCCCAAAATCTTACCTATGGCATGTACTATGGTATGTACTTTTGCATCGATTCATGTTTTCAATAGTGAAAGGGGTGCACGTTCACCAAGGCTTAAACAATTTTAAAAATATAAAACAAAGGGAGAGGGTATGTGGATTGTGCCCTCCCTCTCCACCTAATCATATACATGGAATTTATTTACGCCATCCCCATCGAACGTTCCACTTTTCATAAACAATGAACTTACTATATTAAAACAAAGGAAACCCACCCCTTTATTATAATTATTAAACATTTTTTATTAACAAAATTTGTTCCATTGTATTGGTTTTGAAATGTTTTATTTCCTTTTCAAATTTAAACCAGTATTTTTTATTTTAAATAATGTTTGAAACCAAACAATGCATATTGGTGTTGGGGTTAAACAATGTTTAATGATGATGTTAATGGGGGTTAGCAAAACTATGCATGATTTCGAAGGTACATATCTTGCACATACGGTGTCATTGAAAAGCTATTTTTGTGATGCAGAGAGAACATGGAGAGGCTTATAGAGATATAAATTACCACTTCATTCAATGATTTCAACGATGTCACACTTAATGGGGCTATCTTGGAAGGAAATCCTTAGCGATCATTATGGAATTCATGGGCTTCGAATTTTTATTTTGTTAGTGGTGTTAGAATTGTAATACTTTAAAATGTGAAGTTATCCTATTTTGAGAATGAAATTATACACTACGAGTAATACCCAAAATTGTGAACAAAGACATTTTTAATGAAATTTTAGACCCTGTTCTCACTACTTCTTTACCCGAATTCAATTTTGCCAATTCCTATGATATATACATTATATATCTTCTTAATCTATCCATTTAAAATTATTTCATATTTTAATGGATGAGAAATTATATCTCGTGAAAAAAACCAACTAGCATTTGGAGCACCTCACATTGAGTATGTGTCGAGAGGACCAATTATTTTCTAAGATGTTATTTAGAGATATCATATGTCATGTAGATGTTGCAATCAAGGCACCTTACAGTAAAAAACACATTCATTATCAAGGTTAGTCATAGAATCAATAGACACAAAATATACATGTAGGTATGTTATGCATAGTGAAAGATGCTAGCGACACATACATACTTCCCAAGATTATTATAATACTCGATTGCGACTTTGACATGACATCAATCAAAATTTGTATAAAATCAACATGAGTTGTATAATCAAACCCAAAATGCTTAATTGTTGATAATCCAAAGAACCTCACTAATGGGCGTAGGGAAAAGCATCTGTGTTGGGAGAATTTTGGGGAGGCTTTGAGATGCAAGTATCTCACTGACATGGTCTATGTCAGCAAGAAAGCGAGATCATTGTCAATATAAGTTGTATAAAAAAGGATAGAGGAAGCTCACAGATACATCGTGGATTGACGAATATAGAGGATGCTTGTCGATACACTCTGTATCAACGAAGATAGAGGATGATTGTTAATACACCATGTATCAACAAGAAATAAAGATCCACCAGTGATGTATTAGCGGTCACAAGCATATTATCTTCGAGCATATCGGTTTGCAAAATATTATTGTCGTCCATCATATCAGCACAAAGAAGGATATTGACTTCTGCTAGGATCAAAGGGAAGAAATAAAACCAAAAATTTCTAAGTGTTGGATGGTTTTACAACATCAGTGAGAATAGGGAGATGTCCCTGATATAGGTTTTATTGACTAGGATAGAGGAAGAACAACAATACACTTTTTATTGATAAAGATAGATGATTCTTTTTTATACACTATGTATTGGTGAGCCACAGTGATCTTCAAAAAATGTTTGAATGTCTAGAGGGAAAGAAGATAATCTTGGGATTTAACATTTTCATGAAATAGTTTAAAAGGTTTTCAAGTACCAAAAGTAATAGGGGGGCCAATTTATTCTCTTAGAGTGATGGTGTTTTTAATCAAAGATAATAAATGAAGGGAAGGTGTTGTGCTAGCACAACATGAGAGAGAGAGAGAGAGAGAGAGAGAGAGAGAGAGAGAAATGGAATGAAAATAAGGTGAGAGGAGTTAAACTTGGGAATCGAAGAATACACATGCTATATAACACTAGCACAATGCCAAAATGAATGTGTGTTCTCAACAGCACATGCCCGTTCTTAGAGTGCATGGCGTTACTTCCATTTCAATTTTTTTTAGGCAACAATGAAAACTCTAGCATACATGGTTGTTGAGTTGGTTTCCTCATATTTATGTTTGGGATGATAGACCTATAATACACTAAAATCTACATTTTTAGGAATATCTCTCAATATCTCTATTTTTTATGTTATTTTTATATTGGATACACAAATCCATTGTTGATGAAACTAGAGACACAGATAGAGTCAACTACTGAAATTCCAGATATACGTATGTATATTTTTAAAATTAATATTTTCTACTAATTTTAATCTATTATTTTCTTGACATGTATGAGAATCCTAAAATTTACATCACAATAGGATGAGATCAAAAATCTAAAAACAAATAAATATTTCTTTAATAATGTTAAGACCCTTGTAGCATATTGCAATGCAAGGCATTGTAATTTCAAGGATATATTGACTTTCATAATTTATATATATAACAAATTTTGTTATAGCAAATTTTACTAACAATACACTAACAAATACTTCTTTTACTAACAAATTTTATGTCAAATTAGTAGCAATACACATTGATGACTAGGGAAAATAAATCGAAAACCATGACAAGGGTTAAGGAAAACAATGGGAAAAGAAGTCATCGTTTTGTTTTCTAGACAAAAAAAATGCACACATAGTTTTAACACATGTATGTTCTTTTAATATATAAAATAAATGTGGATCTAATGTGTAGATGGGATAATTAATTACATCCATCTTCCATAAGTACTAAATATATTTAAACATGAACATGTTCACATTCTTAGACTATTGGAACTTTGTATAATCACCCTTGTAATGAGTTAGCATACCATCCCATGAGGCATTTGATGACTATTCTAAGCATGGCTAGAGGCTATGAGATATTCGATAGACCATTCAAAAACCAAGAGGTGGATCACTAATTATTTTGAATGATATCATTTAGGCACCATGAGAGGGAGAATAATGGGCTATGAATGATGGAAGATTCTATAGATCATCTGAACAGTAGGAGGGGGATAAATGCAATGTGGACGATGGGATATATATACTGTGCTCAATATAAAAACATCAATGTGGGGTTTTTGATGATCAAATCCAAGCAAACTGCCAAGTGAGTCTACATCGCTTATCTTTAGGCCCTAACCCCCTCCAAATTTATAATCAGGAAATTTGCATGTACCCCCAATCACCTAGTTCTACATCTAGACTTTATGGGTTACCAGGTTGTATGCCCATACATAAAATAAATATTTTGAACTCCATAATAATAATTGTTTTTTTCATTATTGTTGGCTTGGAACTTATGTTTCCATCCTCTCAATGAAATGAGGCATTCCGTGAAACACTTCGCATACATTCTTCTCACTACATTATCTTTGTTCGTCCTAATCCGTGGTCCACGATGTCTTCCTCCTTGTGGCCTAGCATAAACCTCAAATCTCAAAAACACTTAGTTGATAATGCAAACCTTTACTAATCATCAACACAATAAAAAGTTTTATATGCCCCTTCCTTATTACTAATCCACCTACATTCAACTTATTACTATTTTTACTATCAATCGACCTACATTCAACCATGAAATAGTTCCTTCGATGCCTTTCTTCAAATAACTCGTGTGTAGTATCACCATTTTTTTTTGTTTGATTATCAAGGTTCGATTTTTTACATTGCTCTGAGAGGTCAATGCTTCCTCCATTCAAAACCCTAAACCCTAATTAAAAACTAGGGTTTTATACATATTTTTCCACGACCAACATGACAAACAATGCTAGCAAAAAAAAATAAAAATAATTCAGATTTCTTCGTCGCCACCAGAAAACTCTCAGGTCCTTCTCCTGCAATACAAAGATCTATCTTCCTAGGGTTTCAAAGGTTTCAAGCTGCTCAAAATTCCAACTTAACCTCTACCTTCCATGCGCCCGGTTCCCATGCGTCTCCTTTGTGCCACGACTTTCACCGCCTTGCGTCTACTAGAAGCTCCTCTCAGTGTGCAGTTCTTTGGCTAGATCTGCTCGGGAAGTCACTCCTAGCCACCTCCTTTGCATGTCTCCTTTTTCTCACTCGGCCTACGACCTCTTTCAGCTTCTGGAAACCCTCAACTTCCTTTTTTACTCCCGCCAAGCGCAATGGGTTTCCCCGAAATCCACTTTGTCGGGCTCAATGACGACGAGGTGTTACTCTGCCTCCTCACAGTTTGTATCAGCTGCCTATGCCTGACACCACTAGTCCATGACTTCTTCAGCTGTAGGTTGGGTTCACTCAACCCAACCATTGTTCCATCTCATCAAGGCCCTCATTAATTTTGTGGTCATATCCTTCGACAACACTAGGGTTTCTCACAGCTGCGGCCACATGTTTCTCTTCTTGACCACTGATCCTTCTCCTCGGTGAATCTTACTCTCGATATCCTCTACGTTAAATGTTACAACAAAGTTTGCGACCTTTTCCTCATGGCTCACCGCTCAGTGTTTATCCAACGTGCGACTGACGGTTGTCACTACGGATAGTCCTCTTTATGGAAGTGACCCTAGCAACTAGAGATCGTGATATAAGCACGTCTCATTCTACCATGCTAACATTCCAACCATGTTTGATCTGTACTTTATCATGCAAATTCAAGCAACTTAATTAGGGATTCTCTTCGCAGGAGAGATCTACCAACCTGAACATGGCTATGATACCATGTGGAAAATAAAGATAAAAAATATCAACATAACAACATACATAAAATAAACAATATTTCTCCTGAAAAAATCTTATAAAAAACTAATCAATAATAGATATATTATTGTTTTTTTGTCAAATGAGTTTTCATATCTGAGATTCGATCTCACTACAATAGATTCTTTTAAACCTATTTAAAGATTTTATTACAGAAAATATCATAGGTTACCAATACCTTGTGCTCGAAACCACCAATGTTAAAGAGAATAACTTTGAGTTTTTCACGCAATCAAATTTAACCTAATATATATGATATATTAAAAAAAAACCATAAATATACTAACAATTAAAATAAAATAAGAAAAGATAAAAGATATATAACAATTATAATATAGATAACATATTAAATGAAAAACTAATAAAATAATATAGCATAATATATATATATATATATATATATATATATATATATATAAAATAAATGAGAAAAGAGGTATAACATAAGGTTAATAAATAAATGTAACATAAGGTTACAAAAGGATTAAAAACTTATTAAAATTGCATGCGGATTGCACTTTGTGAGTCACTTGGCAGGGAATAAATTAAACATAAAATAAAGAACGCATAGTTAGAGTGAAAGTGGGTTTAAGGAAGAAGTCATATTCTTCATGTTTATTATTTTTATGGTTTGGTTGATTTTGTTAGTAGTCTCGTTTCTAAATGGTTTAAGGTAGTTTTCTTTTTGTGTGTGGGATATGGTTAGTTTGTTATAAATATTTCTATGTTATTAGTTTTTTAGTATTGTTGATTTGTATTTTATATTTGTAAATTGTTATAATTTATTGGTTAAGAGGGGAGTGATACCATGATAGTTTGTAATGATATTTTAGTGAGAAAATAATTAAAATTGGTTATCATAATTTTAGTGGAAGTAGGGTGGTCTTGGATGGGTGGAGAGATTCTTATTCTCCACTAATTTATGGTTAATTGATGTTTCCTAAGAAATATATAATTGGGTTTAGCCTTGAAAAATGAAGTTACTTAAATAGAGAAGTTAAACAATTTGAATTCTTGTTATTTAGGTTTTGTTGTTTTCCTATTCATGACATTTGCCAATTCATGTTGTAGAATTATTAATTTAAAATTTGTGGAACATGGAATATAAATTTCCTGTTAACTGATCAATTTATTATAATATGAATTATTGTTTTCAGATTTCTGTGGTGAGGAATTTCAAAATCATTTGCAGGAGAATCCACAGTAGCTATCATTTTGTCATCGAGTTTCGAATCCGGATCGGGATTCATCATCAGGACTAATCTTCTGTGGATTAGTCGATGACAAAATGATCTTCTGTGGATTAGTCGATGACAAAATGATACCTACTGTGGATTCTCCGGCAAATGATTTTGAAATATGAATTATGTTATTCCACTTCCTACCACTTCTATTTGATTTGTAATGAATTCTGATAAATCAATGCACCATATCAATGAAAGTATATTATTTTTCATTATACTCATATCAAAATAAATACACCATATCTATCTTAATATTAATATATTAAAAAGGGAAAATATCTATTGATGTATGCCACCCCTATGATTGTGGGACAAGGAAAATCTTTTATTTAATGATTTGACTACTTCCAAAGATGAATCTTTCCACTAATAAGACCCTACCCATGTTGGAAACTAGGCTAATCTTCTCAACCTGAACTAGCAACCTTCGAGGAGTCTCTCCCACTCAACTTTATGTGTCATACAATTTTTTTTTATAAAGATGTAAGTACCATGTCCCCTCTATATTTGAGTGTGTAACTTCATTTTGAGTGTGTAACTTCATTTAAAAAAATTCATATCTTTATGAAAAACAATAAGGAGAACTTCCTCACAATTTTATGAAAACTTTACTATAGAATAAAAATAAGGAGAACTTCCTCACAATTTTATGAAAACTTTACTATAGAATAAAAAATAGTAAACAATCTTAACTAAAATATTTTATTTTTATAAATAAAAAAATAAATAAAATTTCAATCATTTAAATAATAATAAAAATAAAATAAAATAATAATAAATTTTGCATACATACTAGCTAGCCTAGATCTATTTAACTCCGATTTCTCTCTAACTAGCCTAGATCTATTTAACTCCGATTTCTCTCTAACTAGCCTAGATCTATTTAACTCCGATTTCTCGCGAACAGCAGGAGGGCCTATGTAAAAGCTAAAACCTAGTGGAAATTATGAAAAAAAAAATTATGACTATACTTTTAAAATCTAATCTCTCTAATTGGTTGGACAATAGGGGCGCCCATGTAAAAGCTAAAACCGAGTGGAAATTATGAACAAAAAATTATGACTATACTTTTAAAATCTAAAATAATTAGAACTATAATTTTTAATTTTCTCTCCGCTTCAAGGTCGATTGTGGGATATTCAGCGAGGGCATCGTTTAGTACTTCGCCTGTCTATTTTTCTGTCCCATCTCATTCATGTGGAATGATTCCATTCAAGAGGTATGCCATAAAAGTGTAAAAGTGTCACTTGAAGAGAAGCAAAAGTGGAGATAAAAATGAAAAGTAGACATTTTAATTGGAGATGTAGTAAAATTAATTTTAACATGAAAGAAAAATATTTAAATGTATTAATTTATTTTTACATAAAAATAAAAAATTTATTCATTTAAAATGATAATTTTAATAAATTAACATTAAAAAAAATTAAAAATATATAAAAATTAAAAATGAAAAATATTTAAAAATATTAATCTATTTTTATATAAAAAGTAATAACAATTTCATTAATTTAAAATAATAATTTTAATAAATTAACATTTTAAAAATTATAAAATAAAAAATATTTAAAAAATAAAAATGAGAAGTAAAATTATATACATATTTCTAAAATATTAAAATATATAAAATTAAATTAAAAATTCATATATATTTATATTATATAATAAGTTTTACTTAAATCAATTTATCCTTAATTAAAAATAAATAAAAATTATTAAAATTCATATAAATTTAAATATTAAACTTCACTTAAACTTTTAATTTACCTAACTAAAAATTGAAGCCTTTGATTAAAGTTGATCTGAGCAAAACTTTGAAGACTTTTTGGTTAGGGAAGTTTTAAATAAAGCTTATAGAAATTCTCATATTCAACTTTAAACATGATTACTACTTTAAATATGATTACGAGGTAAAAAGTTTTTGTTAAATTTTATTATTTTAAAGTTTATATAAATTTTCTCACTAAATTATAACCTTAAATGTAAATTCCACTTAGTTTGTCATGATTACTAGGTTAAAAAGTTTTTGTTTAAATTTTATTATTTTAAAGTTTATATAAATTTGCTTACTAAATTATAACTTTAAATGTAAATTTCATTTAGTTTGTCATGCTAACTTAAGCAATAGTAAAGTTTTAAATTTTGTTTGGAAATATTTTTGCTTACATGGAATGCTTTATTACTAATTTATTACTAAATAGTAATTTTAAACACATCTTATTATGATAAAAACAAATTTATGGTAAAATTTTAAAACCTAAATAAGTGATGATAAAATATAAAAACCAAAACCCAATTAACATCTAGCTCTACTACATTGTTTAGAAAGAGCCTAGGGATTCAACAAACTTTAAGATTGATTTAACAAGTTGTAACACCCATTCTGTAAAAGTGTATTTAAAAGTATATCTGACACATTGATATGAAAGCTACACATCATTATTGACCTCGATAAAAATTTTGAACCTATGAAATTGACATATAACTACTTCGCGTACTCGTAAAAAATACTAATATACTAATAGGTACATACATACTATATTATAAAATCCTGGTAGGTATATGTGGACATAGAGTGTATATAGTATAGGCTATATGCATGGATTTACCGGAGGTAAACCGTAAGTTGAAAGAATAAATGAGAGTCCGCATGGATAGGCATGGGCAGTGTCGCGTCACCAGAGCTTTGCTGAAGGATTAAATGAAATTGTAAAGTAACTTGACTAGATTCGAGTCCACTAGAGGTTTTTTTGAAGGATTAAATAAAATTGTATTGTAACTTGACTAGAGTCCAGTCCACTTACAACAATTTGTCTTTCAAACCTTTTGGAAATTGTGTTGTGGAAATTACTTGTGCTCTGAAAGAGTTAACAATAATGGATGGCTTATGGGAGTGTAGCTCATATAAAATTAGGTTTAATTGAGTAGTCCATGATGCGATAGATATCCCAGTGCAAATTGTTTGAATTTGAACGAGATTCATATTTATAACGAGTTCCTAGAGGTCAACATTAGTGGATCAGATTTAGTGCTTCCTTGGGATTTATGAAGGCAAGCATAAGTTTGGAAATAGTTGCAGCTAGAGATGTAATTTTTTATTTTTTCCAAAAGAAAACAAATTCCATGAATCGGAATGCCATAAATAGATCATTCCGTTGATTTATCGATGCATTGATAGGTTCTTCTCACGGATCCACCACATTCGCTTCTAAAATCCAGTCCTTGTCAAATTCCTTGAACCCAAATGGCGATCATGCACCTTGTTGTTTTCTTGGTATATTTCTTGGTATAAATCCATAGTCATGGCAAGCGAATAAAGTCTGAAGCACTAAGAAACACAAGGCCTTTTCGTCTAAAAAATCGATGCCCCCTGGTAAAGATGTTATTTACTGAAAACATACTCAAAGAAATAATCACATAATTGCAAAAAGTAGAGAAGGGAGGATATGAATGAAAATTTTTCACTTTTGAAAACTATTATGTTAAAAATAACAATTAAGTTCTTTTAAGTACATGTTGGTATTTAGAAAGTGAAATATTAATTAAATGTAAGAAATATGATAATATAGACAAAATAATCACATATATTAACATAAGATATTTATGTGGTAAAACTTTGAGTGTGTGTCAAGGAAACATCCATAGGACAAGGTATCGATATGTCTTATTATTCAAGATAAGATTATAATTAGGCTTACAATATTACAATGCCTTTCTAGGTTTCATGGATATACACAACATAGATTATATCATTTACATCAATTCAAGAACTTGATTTAGTTACATGGATTCACAACTTCTCCGTTATACAAACTCCCAAATATTTACCACAAGTAAATTTGTATTATTACCACAATTGATTGTTTTCATAATTTCAAAAGTACATTGGTTATATTTTCTTCTATCTCTATTCTCTTATTCTAGAAAAGTCTGGTTCCAAAAGTAATAAAGGTGTGATTAGGTTCTTTTAAGTGCATTTTTTATATTTTCTTCTATATTTATTCTATTCTATATTCTATTTTCTTATTGTAGAAGAGTCTCTTGCTCCGAATTATTAGAAAGACAAAGTCTCAATGGAAGAACAAAATAAATATATTAGAGAATTGGAAAATAAGATTAAACAACTTGAAGATTTTGAATCCTAAAATTCAAGAAAGGGATCCAAGAAGAACTAATCGAATGGCAACCATGAAAAATTGAAGGAAATAAAATTCCTAAATGATCATGATCACACACATTATGTTTTAAAGTAAAATTTGTTATTATTTATTCATCTTTATTATTTTTTTCATGTGGATAATTTAATAGACCTAATGGATGTAACGTCACCCAAGGAAGAAAACATTGTCACCCATGAAGAAAAGAAAGTAGTAAATAACAGTTTATGAATTTACATAAAACATAAAAAAAAAATTTACTAAAAATTTATAAGCGTCATAATTTTTGTTTGAAACTTAGATATTATTTGAAATTCCAAGCCTGAAAATGACTATATCTTTTCACACAATTCAAAAAACAAGAAATAACTTAAAACAAAAAAAATTGTTTTTTCAAAACACCTTACTTCCTCTTTCCCTATTTGAAAAACAAAAAGTAATTCACAACAAAAATAATTGTTATTTCAAAACACCTTATTTCCTCTTCCCCTTCCTCTTTCTCAATTTCAGGTTAAGAGATCGATATGTAAGATGAGAATGATTGAATTATTTACTATTCACATAATCATTCTTCTCACACAATAGTTTCCTTCTTAACAATGCCTCACACATGTAGGAAACATCCCCGAATCTACTAAGAAGAAATGCCATGAGCAGGATTCATAGCACAAATTATTTTTAACTACGTTGATAGGTGTATACCTATTAGACATAAACACATTTAATAGTGTTTTAGTATTTAATACATTTTTTATAGATAGGATTAAATGTGGATGGAATATTCTTAGTTATCACAATAAATAAAAGGAGTTTCCTTGCTTTTATAAAAGCTTACATTTATGCTTTTAATTTTTCACATTTACTTAATCATATTAAAAAATTATTATGCTAACTAGTTCATTGCAACATTTATAAAATTAACAAAAAAATTCAATGAGAAAAGGTGTAATAATTCATGTAAATGGGAATGGGAGGGGATGTTCCAATGGGTGTAAATTGGAATGAGAGTGGGAGCGATGCTCGACTCTTTCCAGGAAATGTGGAGAGCCTCATCGGCTCGTTGATCGATGGGAACCCTAATCCTTTCACCACAATGAGACCTTCACGATGTCGTAGGAAAGCCCCTCCATGGGAAGGTCCACCATCTTCTGCAACTGCTACCTGCAACCGCGTCTGAACTCCAATTGGGGAAGCCAACTGAGATGGGTAGTCCTTCTTGGAGAATGGAGGTCAGTACCACTTTCTTTTTCGTGGGGTAGCAAAGTAATTTATTTCGAAACATTTTGTTTTTGGTTTTGTTTATCTACTTTCTACCTGAGTGATATTGATGTTTTATTTTTTATTTTTTTCTAATGGTTTTTGGTTGCAGACATAGATAGACAGACAGGTACGAATCCCATATGTGGGATGGTATCTTTAGAAAGTTGGTTGCCAAGCGTAATAATAAACAAGGTTCGTCTAAATCGTTTTTATTAAATTTACCTAGTGAAATTTTTTTAAATGGATATACTTACTCCTTTTAGGGTTTCATTTTAGATATATCATGCTTTACTTTGATGGTCTATGTTTTCATAAGTGAAGTTTGTCTGTGATCTATCAGTGGTACATTTATAATGAATTTTAAATATCTTAAATTATTAATGAAAAATTAAATATCTCAATGTAAGATATTAATGTAAGATATTAATTTATATAGTGAAGTTTAAATATATAAGCATCCATGCAGTGTATAATATGAAATTTCTAACGTTTTCGTTTCTTGAATCGATTTCATGTGAAGAAAATATTTAAGCATAGGTTTCCATGATTGAAGTTTACCTTGGATGTCATTACACGGACAGGATGGTACGTGCATGAAGAAGGAATGATTGATGTAGATCTTTAGGCGAAGAAGTTTGTATGTGATCTATGAGTGCTACATCTATAGATGGACATGCATGTAAGAATCCGAAAGGAAGGTACGAAGCCCATATATGGGACAATACCTTTAGAAATCGCCAAGCGCAATGGTACACAAGGTTCGTCTCAATTTTGTTATTAAATTTACCGGGTCAAATATTTTTAAATGGATATTTTTACTTCGTTTAGGGTTTCATTTTAGATATATTGCGCTCTACTTTGATGTCCTTTTTTTTTAAAGTCAATTTTTTCATTTCTCTATCAATGGTACATCTATAATGGGAAAACAAAGGCAAACGAGGCCTCCATTGTGTCGATATGTTGGTCAGGAAGCCTTGTCTGGATAGGGACTTGGCTATCCCTGGGATGGTCTGTGACGCTTTGGTAATAGGATTCTAAGGAAGAGCATACTTTGCCTTGGATTGGCAGATGGTCCAGTAGCAACGCTGGAGTACCTGCATTTTTGATCTCATCCTCACCAAAATGCACCATGTTTCGAGTGATCTGTGATAGTGTGACGCAGGAGCATTAGTTCTACTTCATGGTGGAGTGGTCACATGTTGTGATCTAGAACAACATTTGGGGTTAGAGTGAATAATAGATTAAACAAATCTATACTTCATTAATCTAGGTAGACAGCCTTGTTGTCAAAATTAGAGATAGATATGGAACAAATAGCTATCAAACAACTCCCTGCGAGGAGACTGAGCCACCTGTTCTAAGTGTTGAATAAAAATAGGGATTAGTTTTTCTAAAAATAGGAGAATGCCTAAAATCAGGCATGGTTTGTTAAATGTGATTAGAAAAGAAAGAATAGGGGAAGAAGGAAAAGGAGAGATAGAAGATAGAGGAGTGTGCAGGGGAGTTGCAGAGGAGAGAAAGAGACGAAACAAAATGAGGAGAAATCATTAATAAAGTTTCTTTCTATTGTGCAACATTCTGATATGTGAGAAACCCTATTCATCTGTATATGATTATGATATCTTTGTTCTCGTTGATGGAACGCATATGATCTGTCAATATTATTTAAAGATCCTTGGAATCGAAACAATACTGTAATAAACTGATATTTTCATTCTGTAAGTATTGGGATTAATGGTGGAAGGCAAAGCGAGATTCGAAGAGATCAAGGATTTATGGTGCCAATCATCCAGAAGACAGACTATCGAGATCTGAGCGGAGTCTAACAGTAAAGAATCGACGGTCCATATCACAGCGGAAGGCGGATAGTTCAAACTTCGATGCACT
Source organism: Picea glauca (assembly GCA_000966675.3). Lineage (NCBI taxonomy): Eukaryota > Viridiplantae > Streptophyta > Pinopsida > Pinales > Pinaceae > Picea > Picea glauca. The sequence continues at coordinate 931,023 of JZKD02S1909529.1, forward strand.
TTGTGATTTCCGCTGAGGGTTACGTGTCCATCAGTGTATGGAAGCAGAAATGTTATGGTAAGTACGAAAAGGTGCCAGGAGTGTTTTTCGCTGAGTTTATGGTCATGTCGTGTGGTTGTAAGGTGCTTTGCATAATGTATAAAAATATTTCCGTTGGGTGCTAGATAAAACAAAAAGTGCTTAATCCACAAATTCAATAGAAGTCTTGTCAAAAGAACCGAATTGTGAATTATAGCGACAGATAACTGAATTTAGCTCTGTCAAATAGATTTCACTAACACCAGTTGCATTAAGTGGTATCAAAGCCGAGATCTGAGAAATTATAACATTGTATATGAAAGGGAAAATTTATTTTTCACCTTTACCAGTAATCGAGGCAAAAGAAAGTCTGAACAGTGATAATTTAAAACCAGACTTATTACCCTCAGACATGGTTTTCAGAGTAGGATGAGGTAGAAGAGGTCGAGGAGTTAGACCTATAGCCAATGCAGAAGTATTGGAAGAATTGAGAAGTCTCAGAGAAGAGATGACAGCCATGAGAGAAGCTGGAAGAAGAGATCCTGTAGCAGGTGATGTTAGTGAAAATGAACAGAAAGATGAACCTGAACCTGAAGAAATAACAGATGAGAATATTGGATTGAAGTTATTAAGGGAAATCATTGGGGCTAACTCAAAACCAAGACTAGAAGTAAATGCATATTATGGAGGATTAAATCCTGAGGAATTAGTTGATTGGATAAATTCCATGGATAAGCATTTTGATTTTGCTGAAGTACCTGAGGATAAAAGGGTAAAGTTTGCAGTGACTAGACTCAAAGGACATGATTTACTTTGGTGGGATGGTGTACAAGCAGAAAGAAGAAGATTGCAAAAACAACCAATTAGAAATTGGAATAGAATGATTGCTAAATTGAAGGAGAAATTCTTACCTAAAGATTACCAATTAGCCTTGTATAGACAGATGCAGAATTTGAGACAAAGATTGCTTACTGTCAGAGAATATACAGAGGAATTTTACAAAGTGAATATTAGAGCTGGGTACACAGAGGATACTTCTGAGAAAGTCGCCAGATACATGAATGGTCTTAAATTTGACATTCAAGATGAGATGAGTTTGTTTTCACCTCAATCAGTTGAAGAAGCATATCAATGTGATTTGAAAGTGGAGGAGAAACTGAATAGGAGGAACAACTCAGGGAAAGGAAAAGGTCAGCCTTACAGAGGTAAAGGATAGCCAACTGGAAAAGGAAAATTTTCAGTTCAGAAAGGTGAAGCTGAAACATCAAATCAGCCAGAACAACCCCAAAGAGGAAGAGACTTCAGAGGAAGAAGATATTTTCAGAGAGGCCAAGGAAGAGGCAGAAACTATGAGGTTAGATGTTATACTTGTGGAAAACTAGGACATATGTATTGGGATTGTCCATAAGGAGCAACAAAACAGGGGAATGTTCAAGTTGCACAAGTTGAGATTGAACAGAAAGCACCTGAGGATCATGTCGAGATTCCAGAAGCAGGAGAAGCCTTGTTGATGAGGAGAAATTTGCTGAAGCCAAGCAAACAAGTAAATGAACCTGAGCAGAGGAAGATCTTGTTCAAAACAATGTGCAAATCACAAGGTAAGTGTTGCAAGTTGATTATTGATAATGGCAGTACTGATAATTTAGTTTCTGTAGAGATGGTTGAAAAGTTAGGATTGAAGAGAGAAAGACATCCTACACCCTACAAAGTTTCTTGGTTGCAAAAAGGACACCAAGTCTTAGTCAATGAGAAATGTAAAGTTGATTTCCAGATTGGGAATTACAAAGATCAAGTTATATGTGATGTGATACCAATGGATGTGTGTCATGTGTTGTTGGGTAGACCATGGAAGTATGACAGGAATGTGATGTATAATGGCAGAGAGAATACTTTTGCTTTGGAAAAAGAAGGCAGAAGACATACTCTTATTCCTCTCAAGGATGAGAAAGTAGAGGAACAGGCCAGTTCAAAAATACTATTGGTTAAAGAAAAAGAATTTCTGGAACAATTGCAAGAAGATGAGGTAAGTTTTGCTATTTTTGGTAAACCTAGAACTGTTATAACCAATACTAGAATTGATGAGTTGCCTATTGAAGTTAAGAAATTATTGGATGAGTATGTGGATATAGTTGTCGATGATTTACCAGATGAATTGCCACCTATAAGAAGTATTAGATATCACATAGACGTGATCCCTGGAGCTAGTTTGCCAAATAAAGCAACCTATAGAATGACTCCAACAGAAAATGCAGAAATCAGTAGACAAGTACAACAATTGTTGGATAAAGGATTGGTCAGAGAAAGTTTAAGCCCTTGTGTTGTACCTACAGTAATAAGTCCAAAGAAAGGAGGAGAATGGAGAATGTGTACAAATTCCAGAGCCATAAACAAGATCATTATCAGGTATAGATTTCCTATACCTAGAATGGATGATCTAATGGATTGTTTGAGTGGTTCAAATTATTTTTCTAAGATAGACTTGAAAAGTGGATATCATCAGATAAGAGTGAGAGAAGGTGATGAATGGAAGACAACTTTCAAAACAAATACTGGGTTATATGCATGGTTAGTTATGCCTTTTGGGTTGACTAATGCACCTAGTACTTTTATGAGATTGATGAATGAAGTGCTTAAAGAATTTATTGGAAAGTTTTTCATAGTATATCTGGATGATATTCTTGTTTTCAGTAAAACAAAAGAAGAACATATCATACATCTGAATTTGTTCTTGAAGAGATTGCATGATGAAAAACTCCTGATAAATCTGAAAAAGTGTTTCTTTATGAAGGAAGAATTGATTTATTTAGGATTTGTGATTTCACAAGAGGGATTGAAAATGGATCCTGAGAAGATAAAGGCAATCAAAGATTGGCCATCTCCAAGAAACATATTTGAGGTAAGAAGTTTTCACGGGTTGGCAAGTTTTTACAGGAAGTTCATTAGAAATTTCAGTGGAATATGTGCTCCAATTTTGGATACAGTGAAGAAGGAGAAACAACCATTTAAATGGACTGTTGCAGCAGAGAAAAGTTTTAAATTGCTGAAAGAAAAGATTACTGAGAAGCCTGTCTTAGCTCTCCCAGATTTCAGGAAATTATTTTCTGTTAAGTGTGATGCTAGTGGACATGCCATTGGAGGAGTTTTGAGTCAAGAGGATAAGCCAG
>JZKD02S1909529.1:934307-947667 GCA_000966675.3 Picea glauca
AGGAGAAACATAGTGGAGGACTTGCTGGACACTTTGGGAATGATAAAACTTATGTACAATTGAGTAGTTTCTACTATTGGCTAGGTATGAGAGCAGATGTACAGAAATTTGTCAGTAAATGTCAAATTTGTCAATATGCAAAGGGAAGACAACAGAATATTGGATTGTATCAACCATTACCTATTCCAAAGAAACCTTGGGATGCTGTAAGTATGGATTTTGTTCTAGGATTTACAAGAACACAAAGGGGTAATGACTCTATATTTGTTTTGGTGGATAGATTTTCTAAAATGGCACATTTTATACCATGTTCAAAGACTAGTGATGCTACTCTTATTGCAAACCTATTTTTCAAAGAAGTAGTAAGACTTCATGGTCTTCCTATGAGTATAGTCTCGGATAGAGATACCAAATTTGTTGGACATTTCTGGAGAACTTTATGGAAAAAGTTAGGCACTGATCTCAACTTTAGTTTAGCTTACCATCCACAAACTGATGGTCAAACTGAAGTTACAAATAGAAGCTTGGGGAACATTTTGAGAAGTTTGGTTAGTGAACATCCTAATCAATGGGATTTGGATTTACCACAAGCTGAGTTTGCATACAATGACTCACCTAACAGAAGTACAAGTTTGAGTCCTTTCAATATTGTTTATGGAACAAATCCAAGAGGAGTGATGGAACTTAGAGATTTGGGAATGATGGAGAAAAGGAGTGCAAATGCAGAGAATTTTGCTTCAGTTATGCAGATGTTGCATGAACAGGTTAAAGAACAGTTGCAGAGGAACACTTTCAAGTATAAACAAAAAGCAGATTTGAAAAGGAAAGAAATGAATTTTGAAGAAGGTGATCTAGTATTAGCCTATCTGAAGAAAGAAAGGTTCCCTAAGGGTACCTATAATAAGTTGAAACTCAAGAAGATTGGACCTTGTAGGATCTTGAGAAAATTCTTAGCAAATGCCTATGAGATTGAATTGCCTGATAATATAGGTATCTCACCTATATTCAATGTTGCAGATTTATATCCTTATCAGGGGGGTGAAACTATAACTTCATCAACAAATGAATTAGATACTGGACAAAAGATAGCATGGCAGAAACAGATTCTTGTTATACAAAAGCTGGAAATGGAGAAGATATTGGATACCAGAGTTCTGAAGAAAACCAGAAGACATGAGTACTATGAGTACTTGATCAAATGGAAGAATCAGCCAGTTGAGGATGCTACATGGATAACTGAAGCAGTTATACAAGAAAATGGCAGCACTGTGGAAGAACTCATGAACAGGAGTTCATGAATTTTTTTTCTCACCTGAGAAGTCTGATGCAGGAGCATTAGTTATACTTCATGGTGGAGTGGTCACATGTTGTGATCTAGAACATCATTTGGGGTTAGAGTGAATAATAGATTAAACAAATCTATACTTTATTAATCTAGGTAGACAACCTTGTTGTCAAAATTAGAGATAGATATGGAACAGATAGCTATCAAACAACTCCCTGCGAGGAGACTGAGCCACCTGTTCTAAGTGTTGAATAAAAATAGGGATTAGTTTTTCTAAAAATAGGAGAATGCCTAAAATCAGGCATGGTTTGTTAAATGTGATTAGAAAAGAAAGAATAGGGGAAGAAGGAAAAGGAGAGATAGAAGATAGAGGAGTGTGCAGGGGAGTTGCAGAGGAGAGAAAGAGACGAAACAAAATGAGGAGAAATCATTAATAAAGTTTCTTTCTATTGTGCAACATTCTGATATGTGAGAAACCCTATTCATCTGTATATGATTATGATATCTTTGTTCTCGTTGATGGAACACATATGATCTGTCAATATTATTTAAAGATCCTTGGAATCGAAACAATACTGTAATAAACTGATATTTTCATTATGTAAGTATTGGGATTAATGGTGGAAGGCAAAGCGGGATTCAAAGATATCAAGGATTGACGATGCCAATCATCCAGAAGACGGACAATCGAGATCTGAGCGGAGTCTAACAGTAAAGAATTGACGGTCCAGATCACAGCCGAAGGTAGATGGTTCAAACTTCGATGCACTTTGTGATTTCCGCTGAGGGTTACGTGTCCATCAATGTATGGAAGCGGAAATGTTATGGTAAGTACGAAAAGGTGCCAGGAGTGTTTTTCGCTGAGTTTATGGTCATGTTGTGTGGTTGTAAGGTTCTTTGCATCATGTATAAAAATATTTCCGTTGGGTGCTAGATAAAACAAAAAGTGCTTAATCCACAAATTCAATAGAAGTCTTGTGAAAAGAACCGAATTGCCAATTATAGAGACAGATAACTAAATTTAGCTCTGTCAAATAGATTTCACTAACACCAGTTGCATTATAGTGGGAAACAATTTATATATTCCACATAATCTAAGAATGGAGTGTGACTCTTATATATACATCTAGAGTCGTATTTTATTATTGAATGTTTGGGTAATTTAGATTCCAATTTCTGGTATATAGACATTTTCTATGTATGGAATCCATTTTTATGAAAATATAAAAAAAATTGAAAAATGGGGCATATTTAAAATTCTAATCTTAAATCTGAATGACCTTAATCCTAATATGAAACCCTAACCTTAATCTTGCTTATTTATTATAAAATTAATTGATATGGTTGATCTATGTATATCACAACCACATTATAAAAGTGTTTGATATACAAATACCTACCATATAAATTACTTTTATAATAAATAGACAAGATGAAGGTTAGGGGTTCATTTTATAATTTTATATATGCCTCATTTTCCACCTTTTTAAATATTTTCATAAACATAGTTTACACACATAGAGAATGTGTATATATCAAAAGTTGGAATCTGAATGAACCAAACATTCAATAATAAAATGAAAGGAATCCATATATTAACACTAATGTGTTTTCTATGGATAGGATTAAATGTGGATGGATGTTTATGTGTTTACTTTTTCACATTTACTTAATCATATTAAAAAATTACCATGGTCACTAGTTGATTTGCACTTTTGTATGATTAAAAAAGATTCAATTTGATTGTGAATAATTTAGTTATGGAATTTGTGGAGTGTGGATCATTTCATTTTGGTTTTTTTGATTGTGAGTCATGTCACATATTTCAATTAATTAAGTAAGGAGATGCTACATTGGGAGACATTTCATATTTCAATGGGAAGGGGTGGAATAATTGGTGTAAATAGGAATGGGAGGGTATGTAGCAATGGGCGTAAATGGGAATGATAGTGGGAGGGATTCTCAACACTTTCTGAGAAATGTGGAGAGCCTTGTGGGCTCATTGATGGATGGGAACCCAAATTCTTCCACCACAATCAAACCTTTGTGATGTTGTATAATATTCCAGATATAAATAGCATGCATAACATAAATAATTAGCTAGAAATGGAAGATAAACAATGATATAACAATAAAACACCACAATAATACCAAAATTATACCAGAGTAACACTAGAAAGAGCACTTTGATTATTGAGAGAAATTTTCACTTGCCTCTTCGAGGGGGAAACCTCCAACAAAGTAGAGCTCTATTATAATAATATGCAATAAAAAACTCCTCATACCATCTATTCATATTTATATTAAATCTATCTATCCAAAAGGAAAATCTAGAAGAGGATCATTCTAGAAGCGAAAACTTCTATTAGTTTTTCTTACATTTGACTTATTCCTCCTTATTTCTAAACCTTATTAATATTAACCTTTATTACATGGAAATATATTATAATACCCACTTGAGGGGTTAGGTAGGTTAGGTCCCTAACATGCCCTCCCCCTTAGAATCAACGTTGTCCTCAATGCTTGAGATGAGGAAATTGCTACAGAATGTTAGTAGGCTCCCAGGTGGCATCTAGTGGAGTTGTATCTTTGTGTTGAACTAACACTTCCTTGATGGTACACTCACGAAGACGACGCTCTCGCAGGTCCAAAACTGCTTGTGGTTGCAACCAGATGGATCCTTCTTCATCCAACTCGGGAAGGCTGGTTTGAGTTTGGAACTTAGTTCCAATCACCTTCTTTAAGAAAGAGACATGAAAAATAGGATGTATATTACAATGATTGGGTAAAGCTAACTAATAGACCACCTTCCCAATGCACTTGAGAATTATATAAGGACCATAAAATTTGGGTTCTAGTTTCTGACAATGTTTGGCCTTGAGTGAATTTTTCTTGTAAGTTTGCAGTCGAAGAAATACCTGGTCTCCTTCAACAAATTGTCATTCTGAACGACCTTGATCGACTTGTTTCTTCATACGATTCTGATCCATTACCAATTTTTTTCTTAGGGTATGGAGAATAGCCTCTCGAATTGTAAGTGTTTGGTCCACCGCCTGGAACTTCGATACACCTTGCATGTAGGACATAAATGAAGGTGGATTTTCCCCATATAATTCTTCAAAAGGAATCATGCGAGTAGATGTATGGTAAGAAGTGTTGTACCACCATTCAACTAATGGTAACTATTGAGCCCATTGATTTTTCCTTTCAGAGGAAAAAAACTTCAAATAAGTCTCCAAACACTTATTTACGACTTCAATTTGACCATAAGTCTCGGGATGATAGGCGGTGCTGAGATGTGATTGGGTGCCCTGGATTCTGAAGAGTTCTTGCCAAAAATTGCCAGTGAAAGTTAGATCTCGATCAGAAACAATAGAATGAGGCATGTTGTGAATCTTGAAGATATGATCCGTGAAAAGTTCATCCACTGTCAATGTGGTAAATGGGTGTTGAAGAGCACATAAATGAGCATTCTTGTAAACATGATCCACAACCACCATGATGATGAAATTATTTCCTGATTTAGGTAACCCCACATTAAAATCCATAGAGATGTCCCTCCAAATAGTAGGTGGAATTTGAAACGGTTGGAGTGTGCGAGGAGTTTTGATGGTTTCTCCTTTGTTGCGTTGACAAAAATCACATTATGCTACAAAAGTGTGAACTCCCTTTTTCATACCATCCCAGAAAATGAACGTTTGACCCGATCATAGGTTTTGGTAAACCCTGAATGCCCAGCTGTGGGAGTAGTATGAAGCTCAGAAAGAACCATGGATTTAAGCTGTGATTTTTTACTTAAATACAAATGGCCTTTGTAGCGAAGTTCATCATTGTTCCAGGAGTACCTTGAGGAAATTGGAGAGTTGGCTTTCAATTGTTGGATCATATGTGATATTTTAGGATCATGTAGCCATTCTTGGTGCATAACTTGGAGTCAAAATGGTACAATGAAGGAGGGGGAAGAAATGGACCCTTCATCTTCATATTTTTGAGAAAGAGTGTCAACAACCACATTTTCTTTGCCTTTATTTTAAATGATCTCACATTCATAACCAAAGATCTTATTTACCCATTTTTTTTCCTCTAGGGAGGTAGGTCATCGCTCCTAAAAATAATTGAGGCTTTGATGATCTATATTAATTTGGAAGTGTTTCCCCAGGAGATAAGGGTGCCAGAGATCCACTGCATCCATAATAAACAACACTCCATTTTCATAGATTGATTGGCCCAAATGGAGTTTGGACAATTGTTTGCTAGTAAAGGCCAAAGGTCTGCCCTCTTGCATAAGGAGAAACCCAATTCCTCTGTCTGATGCATCACATTTGAGCACAAAGTTTTTTGTGAAATCAGGAAGGGCCAAGACAGAAGTAGTACACATTGCTTCCTTCAATCCTTGAAAAGCCTAATCCACTATGAGATTCCAAGTGAAAGAATACTTTTTAAGGAGAGAAGTGAGAGGGGTTGCAATCTTCCCATGATTCTGAACAAACTTGCAATAATAGTAATTTAAACCCAAAAAACCACGCAAGATTTTGATAGTCTTGGGGCGAGTCCAATCCTGCATTGCTTCAATATTTTTAGGATCCAATTGGACACCAGCCTTTCCAACAATATGACCCAAGTAATCTACTTCTGAGGCTCCAAAGGAACATTTAGAGCGTTTGAGGAAAAGTTAGTGATGTGAGAGTAGATGGAGAATTTGATTCACATGGGAAAGATGAGATTGTCGAGTTTTACTACAGATGAGAATATCATCAAAGAAAGCTAAGAAAAAATGATGGAGAAAAGGACAGAAGACATGATTCATGGGGATTTGGAAGGTGGAGGGGGCATTACATAGGCCAAAGGGAATGACCAAAAACTCATAGTGACCCTCGTGAGCTTATTGAGGGCACAAAAGTCGGGACACATGTGCCAAGTAGCTTCTTTCTTAAGTACCACGACAACATGGGAAGAATAAGGGTCAGTATTAGGGTGGATAACACCCACTTGGAGCAATTCCTGCACTATTTTCTCAATTTCATTCTTTTGGACAAAGGTGTGACAATAAGGGCAAACATTGGTAGGAAAACTACTAAGAACAAGGGGAATGCAATGATCATGAACACAACGAGAAGGAGGAAGTCCCTGAGGGGTGGAAAAAACAACTTTTTTTTTGGAAATGATAGCTTGGAGGTCATGATGCACATAGGATGTCTGAACAGATTGAATAGAATGGATTTGAGAAATGATACCAAAGTGGCCTTTCTTGAGGATATTTTCCATACGATGGGAAATAATGATCTTAGGAGAACCAACTATGAGACCTTGGAATTTATACCTTTGTCCTTCTTGTTGGAATTTCATGGTTAATTTCTTAAAATCTGTAAGAGTGGGACTGAAAGTGTGTAACCATTCAACACCGAGCACAATGTCACAACCTCCCATGTCAATGGAAAACATATGAGATTTCAGTTGGTAATTTTGAATTTGAAGGCATACATTTTCAAAATGCCCACCACATTTCTTGAACCCACCATTGGCTATCATGATTTGAAAATTATTGACAACACAAATATAGTAATTGGTTTCCTCGACAGTATGACGATGAATAAAATTGTGGGTGCTACCATTGTCAACAAGGATGATGAACTTCCTATGCTTAATTTATTTAATGAGCTTCAGAATTTGTGGGGCTAAGAAGCCAGTGAGGGCATGCAAGGAAATAAGTGGGTCAACTTTAGGTGGGTCAGCAGGCTCCTGGGTGGAATCGAGAAGGGAGGGTTATTCAACAAGGGGAACTATCACATCTTCTTCCAGAACATCTTTGGAAATGACCATAAATAGTTTTTATTCCTTACACTTATGCCTCAAAAATATTTTTCGTCAGAATTATAGCAAAGATGCTTCAGTTGGTGTTCATCCATTTCAACCCTACTTAGTTTCTGGACCTTGAGGGGAGTGACAGCGAGGATAGGATTAGTGGGTTGAGGGTGAGGAACAAAAGGGTTTTTTTTTTCTCTGGGAAAAAAAACCTTGTTGGGCCTCTTTAGTACGTTGAGTAGCTTCCAACCAAGTTGGAGGAAGGGCCATGAGAAAATGGGTTCAGATTTCATCCTTGAGACGACTAATAATGTATTCGAAAGGACAAATGCTCAAAAGTAGTGATGAAGTATTCCACTGTGCCTCACTATTTAAACTTGGTAAAACAACCGAGATAGTGGGTATCGGTATCAAAGAGGGCATAGAGCTCAACAACAAACTGGGTCTAGGCAATATACCCATGGCGTGAATTTTTTCACCATTGCCACCATTTCCAGTGTTCAAGATCTAGATAGAGGAAAACGTAGCAAAGTTTGTCCAACTTGTCAGTAATATAATGCAGAGAAAAATAATTCTTCATTTGAGTGGCCCAACATGTAGGATCCGAGCCATCATATTTATTGACCTCTATGCGGGTAAAATGGGGTTCACGATGAAACAATTTGGAGTGAAAATGCGAAGGATGACAGGAATCAACAACATTGGGTTGGTCTGATGAGGAAGGACCTGTAGGACAATTGAACAATTGATTGACATCAGACTGGAGGGAGGTCAATTGGGTTGTAAGGTTGGCTTCCATGTTGTTAAATTTATACTCTAATTTGTCAATGCGATAATGTTTAGAATCCATCTTAGATGTGAGATGTTTGATGGAGACATGGGTTTTATTGATGGAAGTTTGGAGGTCTTGGTTGTGAGTGGTGGCCATTTGGAGAGGGGAAGTGTTGGTGAGGAAAAAAAATGGGTGGGTGAGACCACAAAAAAGGACTTAGAAGTGATAGGTACCACAAAGATCAATGCTTGAAGGGAAATATAGTGGAATAGGAGGGAAAATGGGGAGATTGGAAAGGGGTTGGGTCCACTGAAACAAAAAGGATTAAAAATGAAGGGTATGACTGTGATCACAGAGAAAAGGGGAATCCAATGGAATATCTCCCAAATAAGTGTGCCAACAGGACCACTATACTCTTTTTTTTCTTTTTTACTCCTGTAGATTTATACTCCGGCTTGAAGAATATTGCAGTGTCGAAATGCCGAAATGATTAACATGAAGAAATGTGTAGTAATTTCAAAACCAGAATGCAGAAGAAACTATAGCATGACAATAGATATCGTATGTTCTATTTATGTTTCCTTCCCAAGGGTTAGGGTATTTAAGGATTCTACAAACAAGGGTTTTCCCTATGCTATATCTCTATGATATACATGCGGGGTCCAACAGTAGTACTCGACCCAATATTTCAGGGAACCAACTAAGGAGGCTAGACCATACCCTTAGTCACACTACTTGACTACCCAGGTACTAGAGAGTAGCTTCCTGAGTGTTTCTCTCAGTGGCAGTATAGCAGTCAGGTGACAATTCGTTTTATCTATAGAGGGATTCAGGAGATTTAGGTCGATCTGTATACAAGTGTTGTCTGATGCACTAACAATCGAAGGGGTACCAACACGATTTACAAGTGTAATACTCCTAGGCCAAACCCAATTGTAAATCTAAATGAAAATGTACTTAAGATGGTGAGTTGTTTGATATCATTTTTGTATGCACCTTCCATGGTATAGTGCACACATATACTGTGCACTAAAATGATGAAGTGTGCACATTCTAGGATACTGCACACAACAAACTAAAGTGCGAGCGATTTTGAGGCCAGGAAGCCTTTGTGTATATGTTGTGTTTTATAGGATGTTGAGCCAGTTATTATAATCTAGGAGGATTATGTCTTGAATTAGGCTGGAGAGCCTAGATGCTAAAGGCCAGTGAGGCTTTTTTGTATATGTCTTGTCATTAATATAAAATACATCGTTCTGTGTAGACCGACCACAATAAAAGAGTATGGGAGACTAAACTCCACTAGTTAGGGAAATGGGGGGGACAAAAGTTAATGAGAAGGGCTAAGATGGGGAGCTTAAGTGAAAAATTAATATTATATTAACATTCCTTAAATTATAAAGTATGGATAATTACTTTTTCCTAATTTTTAACGATGGGGACAAGTGGGACAAAGTATCTCCCAACATGACAAGTTTCAAGTTGGGAACATGCATACATATAGTTTGGATTTAGTTGTCCCAAGGATTCCATGATCATTCACTCAATCATTCAACTATCCTCCATACCTTTATGTTACTATCATTGTACATGTACCCATACCCATATCCGTACCCGTACCTATATATGTACTTGGTTAGCTTGGGATATTGACTGAAGAAGAGGGTTGTTAGGACCATGAGCAATTTCTTTCACCCACTCTCTGGGTGAGAGAATTGTTGGGAATTTATTTCCCGAAGGTGGCAAACTATAGCTACAAGGTTCGGAGACTTCTTGTCCGACCTGTTGCTGAAGACATGGAAAGGAAGTGAGGAAGAAGATGGAATGTTGAGAAGAGAAGGTGATCCAGGTGGATATCACGACCACCAACCTTTTCCAATTGGCTCAAAACAGTGCTCTGGCAATTTTGGCAATTTACTATTTTTAGCAGTTTTTAACTTTTGGGGCCATTTTGAGGGCGTAAATGAAGGTTTTTCGAGATAGAGATTCTAAATTATATCTAATGTCATGATTGAGCCCCAAAAATTAATCTCCTTGATGATACCTTTCCAACGGGCTATCATACACCTAAAACGAAGATCATATGCAAAAGTTGTGACCCCAGGAAGATGATGTACTAACTTACCCAAACGGGCCCCACATGACTTTTGGCACTTCATCTCCTAGGGTTAGGTTTTTGGATGTCTAGGGTTTTTGGCATTCCTTTTTATTGTAAAAAGGATTTCAGAGACTCATTGTAATGATCTTCTTACGAATGTGAGTAGCCATCACATCTCTTGTCAGAGATAAGCTGCCACCATTCTAGCGAGTATTTCACTTTGTATTTTTAGAGTCTCTGTACATTTATTTCATTAAATGAAATCATGTATTACTATATATATGCGTTTATGGTTGCATCTATGATACGTTTCTATTATATTATTGAATATATGTGATATCTCTATGCATTTCTTTATTATATCTCCTCTCTCATTTCGTGCCGAAAATAATCGAGATTAGTGGTATTAGAGTAGGTTGCTCTTGATCAATTTTCAATGCATATCCCCAATGAGGTACAAGTATAGAAAGTTGGGTCTTGAGCTCGTCTCTCTTGAGTACAATCACTTTCGCACACCCTAGAAACCCTCAATGGTAAGAGAAAAGAAAAACGATGGAGCAGAAAATCCTATCAGTCTATTGCTTGAGAAAGCTCTCACACGATAGAGGGATGAAATGATGGAGATTTTTTCCCACATCCTTCAATGACTACCGATAGTAATAGGAACATCTTCATAAAATGACCACTTTGGAGGCATCTCGCCTTTCAATGTACAAGTTAAATTTGATATTCCTGTATTTGAAGGACAGATAGATGTAGAAGCCCTTGACAAATGGTTAAACCTACTAGAATATTATTTCTCTATTCACAATTTTTTCGACAGAGAAAAGATCACCTTCACAGTCCTTAAACTCACCCCCATGTCAAACATTGGTGGGAATCTTACTGGGATCAAAGTTCCATAGAGGAGTCTAGAATATATGGGGCCAAGCCCACTTGGGATTTTTTGGTGGACGCGATAAAGGAATAGTATTACCTAGTTGGCAACTATGAGGACCAGTACATTAGATGGACCACACTACGGCAAGAGAGGGGCCAAGTAGTTCTGGAGTTAACCAATACCTTCCATACCTTGCGCACAAAGCTGGGTCTCAAAGACTTCGAACGACATTTGGTTCTAAAATATCATGCAGCTCTACATAGATACATCCAAACTGAAATGGGTTTTTTGGACATCTCATCACTCAGTGCTGCTTATCGATATGCTGTTAAAATCAAACAGAAATTTAAGCACCAGAAAAAATAGGATTTTGGGTCTGCGAATCTGCAACAACCAAAGTATGAAAAATATGGCCTTAAAAAATAGTCTCCGAAAAACCAGTCCAAGCCACAAGAAAATAAGGGTCATGGGAAGACAAAGAAGGACACCAAAAAATCATGCGATTTCCACAAAATCCCCTGGAACAACACCAATGAATGTCACTCAAAATAGTCATTGGTGGGTGAGATCAAAGACAAGGAGATGAAACCTGATTCAAAATTTTATTATGAAAATAATGGTAAATGACAAATCATCGATGCACACCCCACTGCTATTGTTGCGACCGCAACAATTCAACTAGAAGAACGAACAGATCCTGAAGAGGGGGAGCACCTTTTTCATTCATAGTTGTGGGTGAAGGGGAATCTGTTGCATTTTATTGTTGATAGCAGAAGCCAGAAGAACCTCATCTCAGTAGAGGTCACCAAACAGTTGGTATTCTCGATAACACCACACCCGCAACCATACAACATCGGGTGGCTTCGCCAAGGATGAGATCTTTGTGTCAGCCAATATTTTCGATCATCATATGACATCCAACCCTTCAAGGATGAGGTATTATGCGATGTTTCCCCATTGGATGTCTATGATGCTCTCTTGGGCCAACCATATATGTGGAAGCGCCAAGATGGTTATCATTCTCGACCCCGCAGTGTCATTGTTTCTCTGGGGGGTCATCTCTACAGAATACCAGAGGTAGTTTCGACTACTATTCGACCTAAAAACTGTCGCAAGGTAGTATCTCATACTACAAAATTCAACTTCTTCACAATCTGTTCAAAAGGTGAACAAAAGGATACTACAACCACTACAACCTTGACCCAAGCACCTTCTATCCAATAGAAGAAGGTCGACAAGATTGAAGAAAAGTGTAAAGATTCCTTCTGCACAAAATAATCTCATGCATCCAGAATAGTTAGAAAGGTCCAACCCTTCGAGCCACATGCTCATGATATCCTTCAACAAACCGAGCAATGTGATGTCTCGAACAAGGCAAGCAACTCACCAAGATTTAGATTCAGCAAAATGTTTTTTCCTCTCCCCTGGGCAATAAAAGAAATGGATACCATTTCTTCCTAAGGAGGGAGGATTGATCGAGTTGGATATCAGTGGCCACCCACCTTTTCCAACTGGCTCAAACAGTTTTTTGGCAAATTTGGCAATTTACTATTTTTAGCAGTTTTTAACTTTCAGGGCCATTTTGAGGGCATAAATGAAGGTTCTTTGGGATCAAGCTTCTCAATCATAACCGAATGCATCATTGAGCCTCCAAAATGAATATCCTCGATGATACCTTTCCAATGGGATATCATACGCCTAAAATGGAGATCATATGCAAAAGTTACGACCCTAGGAAGTTGATGTACTAGCTTACCCAAACACGACCCACATGACTTTTGGTGCTTAATCTCCTAGGGTTAGGTTTTTGGATGTCTAGGGTTTTTGGAATTACTGTTTATTGCAAAAATACCTTCAGAGCCTCATTGTAATGATCTTCTTGTGAATGTGAGTAGCTGTCACATCTCTTCTCAGAGATAAGTTGTCACCATTCTAGCGAGTCTTTCACTCTGTATTTTTACAGTCTCTGTACAATTCCTTCATTAATAGAAATTTTTTATTACTGTACATCTGCGTTTATGGTTGCATATTTGATGCATTTTTGTTATATTATTGAATATTTGTGCATTTCTTTATTATATATATGCTCTCATTTCGTAATAATAATACCAAAATACCAACAATAATAGCAAAATTATACCATAGTCATAGCCCAATTGGATGTTGGGGATGTTACAACAAGGGTGGCCAACAGATGTGTGCTTAAGTACCACTTGTATTTCCTCCATGTATGAATTTCCAACCGTGGGTTTATGTGCATAACGACAAATATATGTAGCTTAAAAACACCATAATACGTCTCTACCTTTATTTAGAAATGCACTTTATAGTAAAAAAATAACTTCTGAAAAATTTTGTCAGCTTTCCAATGACTATTTTTCAATGTTTTTTATCACTATTTGATATGCCAATTTGACAATTGTTTAACAATATGTTCCTTAAACATGAAAGGAATGATAATGAGTAACTTTTTTCTACAACAATGTATCTATTATTAAACTTATGTTTTTAAGAAACGAAATA
>JZKD02S1909529.1:955020-987791 GCA_000966675.3 Picea glauca
TGGATATTGGGGATGTTACAACAAGGGTGGCCAACATATGTGTGCTTAAGTACCACTTGTATTTCCTTCATGTATGAATCTCTGACCGTGGGTTTATGTGCGTAACAACAAATCTATGTAGCTTAAAAATGCCATAATACATCTCTACCTTTATTTAGAATTTCACTTTATAGTAAAAACAAAACTTGTGAGGAATTTTGTTAGCTTTCCAATGACCATTTTTCAATGTTTTTTATCACTATTTGATATGTCAATTTGACAATTGTTTAACAATATGTTCCTTAAACATGAAAGGAATGATAATGAGTAACTTTTTTCTACATAAATGTATCTATTATTAAACTTATGTTTTTAAGAAACGAAATATACCTCAACAATCTACAACAAATCTATTTTATTATGACTATAATTTTGAATCTAACTGATGAATATTATAATTTCTAGAATTTTTTTAAGTTGGCCAAGATGAAAACGTTACAGATTTTAAACACATGTTTTTCTACACCTTGTATCTATCTTAATTTTTACTTAAAATTAAAATCTAAATATACCCTTTTGAAAAGAACAGTTTAAGGATTATGAATATATTTTTTTCTAAATTGATCACAGTATATTTTCAGAGATACTGATATTTCATTTCACCGAATCATAATGTCTGCTGAAAATATTATGTAGTGATTTTTTTAAATAAATAAATAAAATTAGATAAAAATGAAGAAAATGAAAACAATTTATAGGAATTAAAAGTAAATTCAATTTTGGAAATGTTGGTGTCATTTTTGAAACCAAATTCCCAGTATTTACAAGAGTTCGCAACCTCCGAATTTTAGGTAATCTTGGGGCAATTCTCTATTTTTTTTTTCAGTCCCATTCTCATGTTTTCGACCGAAATAATCTTTTGGCCAAAACCTAGTTTTTAATGGAATCCGTTAAAAATAAAAGTTTCCGCCGAAAAGAATTTCGGCCAAAATATGCTTACCACAGGAAATTATTTCATCCGAAAAACATTGTACACAAATTTTGAAGGCACCGCCAGGGCTCAGTTCAATTTGACATGCACATTTTCGGCCGAAAAAATTTCCTAGAAACATTTTTTCAACTGAAAAATTGCTGCTAGGAATTTTTGGGACCCGATTGTCACGAAAGTGTTACCCATCTTCATGATTTTACCCATATTCATTTTGTGTCTCTGAACTATGAAGTGTTTATTCCTCTACAGATAGAAGAATGTTTCCTTTCAGGTATTTGGGAATGTTAGTGAAAATCATAAAACAATTCCATTCCTTGTTCAAATGTCTCAATTCTTCAACTACTAACATCTTAATTAATGAAAAATGGAATAAGTTTTTTCATGGCTGATCAACCTTAGCCTGGACACTGTCTTCCACATTTCCCAGGCTTCGACACAAGAAGAAAGGTAAGTTTAAGGGATTTTTCCTTGTGAAGTGCATCGGTAACCCGATGTGGTATGGACACACCCTATCAAACCTTCCTTCACAGGTGAAATATTTTTTGATTATGTTCAAAAGTTTCTCGAAAGGGTCTAGGACATACTGGCTTGGGATTTCAGCACCAATTTTTCGATTTCGACATTCAAGCTTGATAAAATCCATATAACATGAAATGTCTAAAGGCATACCTTTAAACCATTTTTCTCCAAGTGGAGCGATCTTTGTTTCAGCTGACAAAGTTTTCTCCGTCACTTAGAAAGTGATTCCCGCAATTGTCATGCTAACCCTAGTAAAATTGAGGGTGAGTTGGTCAGCTATTTTCACATTATATCCTTGAATACTTTCGTAGAAACACATACATATGGCTTATTCAAAAGATGCCATAATCGTTGGGTCTTCATTTATTAACTCCAAATCCCGAGGTTCAAACCTCACGACCTTGCTACTTCTCGCATTATTTCTTTTTCTTTGGGAAGCTGCCATGATGTTGGTATATATTAATTTCACTCGTGTTGTAATGAATTGTAATACCCTCTCTACACAGAATGTAAGAATGATGAACTTTGTACAAATTACAAGAAAAGGTAACAACAGGAATCTTTATGCGACAAACAAATCAGTAACAAAATTTTTTGGGGCAACAGTAAAGAGTGACAGAGCAATTCGACACAGTGGGAAAACTTGGCATGGTAGTAAAGTGCGACGGAAAGATTAGGCGCAGTGGGAAAGCTCGGTGTGGAATAAAAGTGCGACAGAAAAATCAAGCGTAGTGGAAAACTCGATGAGGCAGTAGGAAATTCATAAGGAAGAAGGATGATTGTGAGAAGAAACAACTCGTCCAAAAATCTAGTTTGTAGCAAGCTCCAAAATACTTTAATCAATGGCTGAGAACAATGGAGGAGATGCAGCAAAATCGAAACAATAGACTTTCGTAACGACTGACAACAAATAATTTTCACACAATGAAGGGCTCCAATGCTTGCTGGAAAAACTACAGATGATGGACAAACTCTCAAAGTGAAGGAGAGGCATGAAGGGTGACCAATATTTATGCTTGAATGGATACATAATGAAATCATGGAAAAGGACAGTAAATCCATGGTGGTGAGAAGTTAGAAAAATGATTGAAGATTTGTGCAACAAATTCCTGCAACAGGTACACTTTTGAAGTGTGTAAAGTACAAATCATAGAAGCTCCATCATTGCTTACTTTAAAGACTTCATGACTATGGAAGGATGCTCATAATATCTTTCAACATGACCTTTATCACAACCACTTGACTCGACTTTGGTGAATAATTTCCACCTTTTCGACATGACTTGAGACTTAGGGAAGTCGACCTTTATGACTTAAACATGAAGAACCTTACACCACCTTTAACCAACTTATGGCCAGACCCGTTACTCAATAATTATGAACCACTCTTTATTTGGTCACTGACCTTATAAACTTTGACACCCTGACTATGACTCATCTAGGACTGACTCTAACTGCAAAAATCATGGTTCTAACATGCCGAATGACTTTCCCCATAAATTATTCCAAATAAAAACAAAATACTATCATATAAAATTTTAAAATTTTATATTTTGTTTTCAATTTTCCTTAAATCATATAAACCATATATTCTCTTTTACCTAGGAATTAGAAGAAATGTTTGTATTTAATAAAAATGATGATCCAACTTACTTAAAATTTAATTATGTTTTGTAATAATATACTTTTTGTTGTGTTTGATATTTTCACCCCTTCATAGTTTAATTTTGAATGTCTTAAAGCTTTAATCAATTTTCTTTAAGAATCTATATATTACCTACCATGAAGGAAAAAATTATAGTATCGACTTGATAGCAAGTTTTGGATGTGCCGAGTTGCCCTAAAGGGAAACCAACTCCCGTAGGGAACCCGATTGAACCGACCCATGAATGCATACTCTAGAGCAAAAGAATAGCATACTATGGACAAAAAAAAATCTTGTCTTCTGACAGACCCACATAAATGATATTGCTAAACTCCAATAGCCTATGAAGAATCTTCTAGAAATAGCTAACATTTGTCAAAATTAAAAAAAAATTATAACAACTATGTGCCTCTCGACTAACTGACATGATGTCCTCGAAATCCTCTACAGGTTGGTCTCTCTTGTCATCAACGTACTTTTCGCATGTTTCCATGACTCGTTCATCCTCCCACTGTAATTATGGAACAATAACCACCCCGGAATATGTGGGACATTGGTTCCTGAATCTAGTGAATACAACGAGTGGAGCAAGGTCGAGAGTAGAGATTCAATTTGATATGTGTCTTGGTCTAAGTGTTTCAAGTGAAAATGGAGTTCATCGATGTCCTTACAAAATGCGAAGACCGGATTTTGAAGAATTGAGACTGAATCTATAAGTCGTGCACATGAAGCACAACCCAACTAGAGATGAGCTTTGCCTTGATTCACTACCACTTAAAGTTCTTGTGTTTGAGAATTGAATTCCTTCAAATAAGGCATAGAAGGTGACAATGAGGGTTTTGAAGGAGGTGGTGAGGGAGCGAAAGGTGGTGGAATAGAAGGGCATGCAAGTGTTGGTTGTGAGGTAAAGGCCAGATCTGGGAGAGGTGGAGTAGAAAAGCCAAGAGAATTACCCTTAATGTCAAACCATTCAACATAGAAAGCCCATGGCGATGACAGAGGTAGAAGACCACATTGGCCTAGGGAGGATTGAGTGGAAGACGAAGTGGAGGAACTGAGCGCATAAGAAAAGGTAGGCAGGTGTCGGTTGGCCATGACCGCTCTATTATGGAACTAGAGAGCACCTCTCTTTTTTTTCTCACGAAGGAGATGCATATCCATACAAACATGAGAGTGAGGTGGAGATGCGAACAGGGAAACCAAGGTGGGTACCATGGAGAAAAACACAGTGCCTTTATGTTATCCTCCGTACCTTTATGTTACTATCATTGTACATGTACTCATAACCATATTCATACCCATACTTGTATATGTACCTGGTTATCTTGGTAGCTTGACTGAAGAAGGGGGTTTTCAGGCCTGTGAGCAATTTCTCTCTAGGTGAGAGAATTGTTGGGAATTTATTTCTTGAAGGTGGCAAACTAAAACTACAAGGTTCTAAGACTTCATGTTCAGCCTGTTGCTGAAGCCATGGAAAGGAAGTGGGGAAGCTAAGGGACTATTGAGAATATAAGGTTATCCAGGTAGATATATATGGCCACCAACCGTTTCCAACTCGATCAAAACAATGTTCTAGCAATTTTGGCAATTTACTATTTTTAGCAGTTTTAACTTTCGAGGCCATTTTGAGGGTGTAAATGAATTTTTTTCACAATAGATCTTCTCAATTTTATTTGAAGCTATTATTGAAACCCAAAAATGAATCTCCTCAATGATACCTTCCTAACGAGCTATCATACGCCTAAAACGAAGATCGTATGCAAAAGTTGTGATTCCAGGAAGTTGATGTACTAACTTACCCAAACGGGCCCCACATGACTTTTGGTGCTTCATCTCGTAGAATTAGGATTTTGGATGTCTATGGTTTTTGGCATTCCTTTTTATTGTATAAAGGCCTTCAGAGCCTCATTGTAATTATCTTCTTGTGAATGCGAGTAGTCGTCACGTATCTTGTCAGAGATAAGTTGCCACCATTCTAGGGAGTCTTTCACTCTGTATTTTTAGAGTCTCTGTATATTTATTTCATTAATAGAAATCGTGTATTATTGTATATATAGGTTTATGGTTGCATCTCTGATACGTTTTTTTTATATTATTGAATATCTACAATATCTTTGTGCATTTCTTTATTATATATACACTCTCATTTCGTGCCGAAAATAATCCGGATGAGTGGTATCAAAGCAGGCTACTCTTGATCGTTTTTCAGTGCATGTCCCCAATGAGGTCCGAGTATAGCAAGTTGGGTCTCAATCTTGTCTCTCTTAAGGAAAATCTCTCTCACACATCCAATAAAATTTCAATGGTGAAAGAAAAGAAAAATGACGGAGTAGATGATCCTATCAGTCTGTTTCTTGAGCAAGCTCTCACGCAATAGAGGGATGAAATGATGGAGAATTTTTCCCACATCCTTCAACGCCTATCGATAGAAATAGGTGCATCTTCATCAAACGACCACTTTGGAGGCACCTCAACTTTCAAGGTACAAGTTAATTTGTATATTCTTATATTTGAAGGACAAATAGATGCATAAGCACTAGAGAAATTGCTAAACCTGCTAGAAGGTTATTTCTCTGTTCACAATTTTTTCGACAGAGAAAAGATCACCTTCGCACTCCTTACATATCTTGCCCATGTCAAACATTGGTGGGAAACTTATTGAGAGAAAAGTTCCATAGAGGATTCTGGAATATATGGGGCCAAGCCCACTTGGGATTTTTTTGTGGATGTGGTAAAGGAATAGTATTACCCTATTGGCAACTATGAGGACCAGTACATGAGATGGACCACACTATGGCAAGAGAGTGGCCAAGGAGTTCTGGATTTCACCAATACCTTCCATACTTTGTGCACCAATATGGGTATCAAAAAATCCAAATGACATTTGGTTCTGAAATACCGTGGGGTTCTACATAGATACATCCAAACTGAAATGGATTTTCCAGACATCTCATCACTTAGTGTTGCTTATCAATATGTTGTTAAAATCGAGCAGAAATTTAAGCACCATAACAAATGGGATTTTGGGTCTGTAAATCCGCAAAAAAAAAGTACGGCCCTAACAAGCAGTCTCCTCAAAACTAGTCCAAGACAAAAGAAAAGAAGGGTCATGGGAAGACAAATAAGGACATCGGAAAATGGTGCGATTTCCACAAAATTCCCTGGAACAACACCGATGAATGTCGCTCAAAATAGTCATCGGTGGGAGAGATCAAAGACAAGGAGCTGAACCCTGATTCAGAATCTGATTATGAAAATACTGGTAAAAGATAGATCATCGATGCAGACCCCACTGCTATTGTCGTGATCGCATCAATTCAACTATAAGAACCAACAAATCCTGAAGAGGGGGAGTTCCTTTTTCATTCACAGTTGTGGGTGAAGGGGACCCTGCTACATTTTATTGTTGATAGTAGAAGCCAAAAGAACCTCATCTCATTAGAGGTCATCAAATAGTTGGTATTGTCGACAACACCACACCTGCAACCATACAACATTGGGTGGCTTCGCCAAGGATGAGATCTTCGTGTCAGCCAGTAGTGTCGATTGTCATACGACATCCAGCCCTTCAAGGACGAGGTATTATGTGATGTTTCTCCACAGGATGTCTGTGATGTTCTCTTGGGCCAACCATATATGTGGAAGCGCCGAGATGGTTATCAGTCTCGACCCCACAGTGTCATTGTTTCTCTAGGGGGTCATCTCTACAAAATACTAGAGGTAGTTATGACTACTGGTCCACCTAAAAAGTGCCGCAAGATAGTATCTCATACTACAAAATTCAGATTCTTTACAGTCTTTTCAAAATGTGAACAAAAGGATACTCCAACCACTATAGTCTCGACCCAAGCACCTTCTATCCAACAAAAGCATGTCGACAACATTGTAGCAAAGTGTAAAGATTCCTTCTACACAAAATAATATCATGCATCCATACTATTTAAAAAGCTCCAACCCTTCCAACCACATGCTCATGATAGGCTTCCACAAATTGAACAACGCGACGTCTCTAGCAAGGCAAGCAACTCACCAAGATTCAAATTCATCAAACTCTTTTTCCTCTCCCCTGGGCACTCAACGCAATGGATACCATTTCTTCCTAAGGAGAGAGGATTGATCTAGGTGGATATCAGTGGCCACCCACATTTTTCAACTGGCTCAAAATATTTTTCTAGCAATTTTGGCAATTTACTATTTTTAGCAGCTTTTAACTTCCGGGGCCATTTTGAGGGCCTAAATGAAAGTTTTTCGGGATCGAGGTTCTCGATGACATACAAATTCTTCATTTATCTCCCAAAATTAATCTCCAATATGATACCTTTCCAATGGGATATCATACGCCTAAAACGAAGATCATATGCAAAAGTTATGACATCGAGAAGTTGATGTACTAACTTACCCAAATGGGGCCTACATGACTTTTGGTGCTTCATCTCCTAGGGTTAGGTTTTTGGATATCTAGGGTTTTTGACATTCCTTTTTATTGTAAAAATGAATTTAGAGCCTCATTGTAATGATATTCTTGTGAATGCGAGTAGTTGTCACATCTCTTCTTAGAGATAAGCTGCCACCATTCTAGCGAATCTTTCACTCTGTATTTTTACAGTCTCTGTACAATTATTTCATTAGTAGAAATCATGTATTATTGTATATATGCGTTTATGGTTTCATCTCTAATACATTTTTGTTATATTATTGAATATCTATGATATATCTGTGTATTTATTTATTATATCTCCGCTCTCATTTCATGCTAAAAATAATCTGGATTAGAAGGGGCACTCTTCCTAGGGTGGGACAGGAATGTGGGGAATGAGGAACTGTAGGATGTTATTTTGAGTTGTCACTTGTGACAGAGTCTTTCATGTTGTGTGAGATACATCAACCTCGTTAGGAATCCCTTTACCCGAGTGGAGTTTAGTCCCAGCTCGAGGGTGACCCACTGCTGAGAGTGATGAGAAACGCGATTTATGGCTCAGACATTTGTGGAAAGTTTTCACGCAGTTGGTGATATTCTTACCAAGATAATTGTCAATTGTGTGATAATTTATATGTTGCATTATTATTCATTTGTTTATCTTTATGGGTTTTTCCTGTGTCTGGTTTACTTGTCTTTATATTTATGGGTATTTCCTATCTATGTTGCATGTATATGTTTACTGTTATTTCCGTATGAATATGTGCATTTACACAATGTATTTGTCTGTTTTAAGTTGTATATATAAGGTTTCACAAGATCTTTTGTGTGTATATTTTTTAATTTGCATACAGTTCAAAATTGTTTACGTGTAATAGCCCAGTTGCATGTTGGGGATGTTACAACAAGGGTGGCCAATAGATGTGTGTTTAAGTACCACTTGTATTTCCTCCATGTATGAATTCGCGACCGTGGTTTTATGTGTGTAATGAAAAATCGATGTAGTTTAAAGTCACCAGAATACATCTCTATCGTGAAAAACTTTAACCCACAATTTTTTGTCGAGGAAGGTGCTCTGATAGCACTTGCAATATTCTAGATATAAAATAGTATGCAGAAAATAAATAACTAGCTAGAAATGGCATATAAACAATGATATAACCAGAACAACACCACAATAACACAAAAATTATACCAGATTCATAGCCCAGTTGGATGTTGGGTTTGTTACAACAAGGGTGGCCAATAGATGTGTGTTTAAGTACCACTTGTATTTCCTCCATGTATGAATCTCCGACCGTTGGTTTATGTGCATAACAACAAATCTATGTAGCTTAAAGATGCCATAATACGTCTCTACCTTTATTTAGAATTTCACTTTATAGTAAAAAAAAAACTTGTGAAGAATTTTGTTAGCTTTCCAATGACTATTTTTCAATGTTTTTTATCACTATTTGATATGTCAATTTGACAATTGTTTAGCAATATGTTCCTTAAACATGAAAGGAATGATAATGAGTAACTTTTTTCTACAACAATGTATCTATTATTAAACTTATGTTTTTAAGAAATGAAATATACATCAACAATCTATGACGACTCTATTTTATTATGACTATAATTTTGAATCTAACAGATGAATATTATAATTTCTAGAATATTTTGAAGTTGACCAAGCTAAAAATGTTGCAGATTTTAAACACATGTTTTTCTACACCTTGTATCTATCTTAATTTTTACTTAAAACTAAAATCTAAATATACCCTTTTGAAAAGAACAATTTAAGGATTATGAATATATTTTTTTCTAAATTGTTCACAGTATATTTTTAGAGATACTGATATTTCATTTCACCGAATCATAATGTTTGCTGAAAATATTAAGTAGTGATTTTTTTAAATAAACAAATAAAATTAGATAAAAATAAAGAAAATGAAAACAAATTATAGAAATTGAAAGCAGATTCAATTTTGGAAATGTTGGTGTCATTTTCGAAACCAAATTCTCAGTATTTGCAGGAGTCCGCAACCTCCGAAGTTCAGGTAATCTTGGGGCAGTTCTCTGGTTTTTTTTTTCAGTCCCAATCTCATGTTTTCGGCCGAAATAATCTTTTGGAGGAAACCTAGTTTTTAATGGAATCCATTAAAAATACACGTTTCTGTCAAAAAGTATTTCGGCCAAATTATGCTTACCACAGGAAAATATTTCATCCGAAAAACATTGTACATGAATTTTGAAGGCGCTGCCAGGGCTCGGTTCAATTTGACGTGCAAATTTTCGGCCGAAAAAATTCCTAGAAACATGTTTTCAGCCGAAAAATTGCTGCTAGGAATTTTTGAGACCCGATTGTCATGAAAGTGTTACCCATCTTCATGATTTTAACCATATTCCTTTTGTGTCTCTGAACTATGAATTGTTTATTCCTATGCAGATAGAAGAATGTCTCCTTTTGGGTCTTTGGGAATGTTAGTGGAAATCATAAAACAATTCCATTCCTTTTTCAAATGTCTCAATTATTCAACTACTAACATCTTAATTAATGAAAAATGGAATAAGTTGTTACGTGGCTGATCAACCTTGGCCTGGACACTATCTTCCATCTTTCCCAGGCTGTGACACAAGAAGAAAGGTAAGTTTAAGGGATTTTTCCTTGTCAAGTGCATCGGTAACTTGATGTGGTATGGATACACCTTGTCAAACCTTCCTTCACAGGTGAAATATTTTTTGATTATGTTCAAATGTTTCTCGAAGGGGTCTAGGAGATATAGGCTTGGAATGTCGTCTCCAATTTTTTGATTTTGACATTCCGGCTTGATGAAATCCATATAACATGAAATGTCTAAAGGCATACCTTTAAACCATTTTTCTCCACTCGGAGGGATCTTCATTTCAGCTGACAAAGTTTCCTCTGTCACTTGGAAAGTGATTCCCCCAATTGTCATGCTAACCCCAGTAAAATTGAGGGCAAGATGGTCATCTAGTTTCACATTATATCCTTGAATACTTTCGGAGAAACGCATACATAGGGCTTATTCAAAAGAGGCCACAATCGTTGGGTCTTCATTTATTAACTCCAAACCCCGAGGTTCAAACCTCATGACCTTGCCACTTCTCGCATTCTTTATTTTTCTTTGGGAAGCTCCCATGATCTTGGTATATATTAATTTCACACGCGTTGTAATGAATTGTAATACCCTCTCTGCGCAGAAAGTAAGAATGATGAACTTTGTAGAAATTACAAGAAAAGGTAACAACAGGAATCTTTGCGCAACAAATAAATTAGTAACAAAAATTGATGGGGCCGCAGTAAAGAGTGATAGAGGAATTTGAAACAGTGGGAAAACTCGGCACGGTAGTAAAGTGTGATGGAAGAATTAGGCGAAGTGGGAAAGCTCGGTGCGGAAGAAAAGTGTGACAGAAAAATCAAGCGCAGTGGAAAACTCGATGAGGCAATAGGAAATTCATAAGGAAGAATGATGACTGTGAGAAGAAACAACTCGTCCAAAAAGCTAGTTTGTAGCGAGCTCCAAAATACTTTAAGAAATGGCTGAGAACAATGGAGGAGATGCAACAAAATCAAAACAACAGAATTTCCTAACGACTGGTAACAAATAATTTTTACGCAGTGAAGGGCTCCAGTGCTTGCTGTAAAAACTACAGATGACGTACAAACTCTCAAATTGAAGGAGAGGCATGAAGGGTGAGCAATATTTATGCTTGAACGGATACATAATAAAATCATGGAAAAGGACAGTAAATCCATGGTGGCAAGAAGTTATAAAGATGATTGAATATTTACGCAACAAACTCCTGCAACGGGTACACTTTTGAAGTGTACAAAGTACAAATCATAGAAGTTCCATGATTGTTTACTTTAAAGACTTCATGATTAGGGAATGATGCTCATAATATCTTTCAACATGACCTTTATCGCAACCACTTGACTAGACTTAGGTGAATAATTTCCACCTTTTTGACATGACTCGAGACTTAGGGAAGTGGACCTTTATGATTTTAACGTGAAGAACCTTACACCCCTTTAACCAACTTATGGCCAAACCCATTACTCAATAATTCGGAACCACTCTTTATTTGTTCACTAACCTTATAAAATTTGACACACTGACTATGACTCATCTAGGACTAACTCTAACTGCAAAAATCATGGTTCTAACATGCCGAATGACTTTCCCCATAAATTATTCCAAAGAAAAACAAAATACTATGAAATAAAATTTTAAAAATGATTTAAAAAATTATATTGTTTTCAATTTTCCTTAAATCATATAAACCATATATTCTCTTTTACCTATGAATTAGAAGAAAAGTTTGTATTTAATAAAAATGATGATCCAACTTACTTAAAATTTAATTATATTTTATAATAATATACTTTTTGTTGTGATTGATATTTTCACCCCTTCATAGTTTAATTTTGAATGTCTTAAATCTTTAATCAATTTTCTTTAAGAATCTATATATTATCTATCATGAAGGAAAAATTATAGTATTGACTTGATAGCAATTTTTGGATGTGCCAAGTTGCCCTAAAGGGAAACCAACTCCCGTGGGGAAACCAATTCGACCGACCCATGCATGCATACTTTAGACCAAAAGAATAGCATACTATGAACAAAAAAAATCCTATATTCTGATGGACCCACATAAATTATAGTGCTAAACTAGAACAGCCTATGAAGAATATTTTAGAAACAACTAACATTTGTCAAAATAAAAAAATAACTCTGACACCTGTGTGCCTCTCCATTGACATGATGTATGGTGTTCTTTCTTGTCCTCAAATTCCTCTACAGGTTGGTCTCTCTTGTCATCAATTTACTTTGCACATGTGTCCATGTCTCATTCATCCTCCCCCTGGAATTATAGAATAATAACCACCCCTGAATATGTGGGGCATTGTTTGTTGAATCTAGTGAATACAATGAGTGGAGCAAGGTCGAGAGTAGAGATGCAATTTGATCTATGTGTTGGTATATGTGTTTCAAGTGAAAATGGAGGACATCGACGTCCTTACAGAATGCGAAGACAAGATCTTGCAAAATTGAGATCGAATCTATGAGTCGTGGGCACGAAGCACAGTCCAACTGGAGAAGATCTTTGCCTCGAAACGCTTCCACTTAAATTTCTTATGTTTGAGAATTGAATTCCTCTAGAGAAGGCACATAAGGTGGTAATGAGGGTGTCGAAGGAGGTGGTGAGGGAGAGAAAGGTGGTGGAATAGAACAGTGTGCAAGTATTGGTTTTGAGGTCGAGGCCAGATCCGGGAGAGGTGCAGGAGCAAAGTGGAGAGAATTACCCTTTATGTCAAACCATTCAACTTGGAAAGCCCATGGTGATGATAGAGGGAGAAGACCACATTGGCCTAGGGAGGACTGAGTGGAAGAAGGAGTGGAGGAACTGAGCACATAAGAAAAGGTAGGCAGGTGTTGGATGGCCATGGCCGCTCTATTCTGGTACCAGAGAGCACCTCTCTTTTTCTTCCCGCGAAGGCGATGCATATCCATACTAAAATGAGGGTGAGTTGGAGATGCGAATAGGGAAACCAAGGTGGGCACCATGGAGAAAAACAGAGTGCCTTTATGTTAGCCTTCGTACCTTTATGTTACTATCATTGTACATGTACCCATACCCATACCTGTATATGTACTTTGTTAGCTTGGGATATTGATTGAATAATAGGGTTGTCAGGCCTGTGAGCAATTTCTCTCTAGCTGAGAGAATTGTTCAGAATTTATTTCCTGCAGGTGGCAAACTATAGCTACAAGGTTCTGAGACTTCCTGTTCAGCATCTTGCTGAAGCCATGGAAAGGGAGTGAGGAATCCGATGGACTGTTGAGAAGAGAAGGTGATCCAGGTGGATATCAATGGCCAGAAAACCTTTCCAACACACTCAAAACAATGTTCTGGCAATTTTGGCAATTTACTATTTTTAGCAGTTTTTAACTTCCGGGGCCATTTTGAGGGTGTAAATGAAGGTTTTTCACAATAGATCTTATCAATGTTTATCCAATGAATGAATGATCCCCAAACGTTATTCCCCTCGATGATACCTTTTCAACGGGCTATCATACACCTAAAACAGAGATCGCATGCAAAAGTTATGACCCGAGGAAGTTGATGTACTAACTTACCCAAACGGGTCTCACATGACTTTTGGCGCTTCATCTCCTAGGGTTAGGTTTTTGGATGTATATGGTTTTTGGCATTCCTTTTTATTGTAAAAAGGCATTCAGAGCCTCATTTTAATGATATTCTTGTGAATTAGATTAGTTGTCACATCTCTTGTTAGAGATAAGTTGCCACCATTCTAGCGAGTCTTTCACTCTGTATTTTTAGAGTCTCTGTACATTTCTTTCATTAATAGAAATCATGTATTACTTTATATATGTGTTTATGGTTGCATCTATGATATATTTTTGTTATATTATTGAATATATGTGACATCTCTATACATTTCTTTATTATATCTCCACTCTCATTTCGTGCCGAAAATAATCCAGATGAGTGGTATCAGAGCAGGTTGCTCTTTATTGTTTTTCAGTGCATGTCCCCAATGAGGTTCGATTATAGCAAGTTGGGTCTTGAGCTTGTCTCTATTGAGGAAAATCTCTCTCACACACCCAAGAAACCCTCAATGGTGGAAGAAAATAAAAATGACTGAGCAGACGATCCTATCAGTCTATTGCTTGAGCAAGCTCTCACGTGATAGGGGGACGAAATGATGGAGAATTTTTACCACATCCTTCAACGCCTATCGATAGAAATAAACACATCTTCATCAAACGACCACTTTGGTGGAACCTCTCCTTTCAAGGTACAAGTTAATTTTGATATTCATGTCTTTGAAGGACAGATAGATGCAGAAGCCTTAGACAAATGGTTAAACCTGCTAGAAGGTTATTTCTCTGTTCACAATTTTTTTGACAGAGAAAATATCACCTTCGTACTCCTTAAATCTCTCCCCTATGTCAAACATTGGTGGGAAACTTAATGGGTGCAAAGTTACCCAAAGGAGTCTGGAATATATGGGGCCAATCCCACTTGGGATTTTTTTGTGGACATGGTAAAGGAATAGTATTACCCTATTAGAGACTATGAGGACTAGTACATGAGATGGACCACACTGCAGCAAGAGAGGGGCCAAGCAGTTCTGGAGTTCACCAATACTTTCCATACCTTGTGCATCAAACTGGGTATCAAAGACTCCAAATGACATTTGGTTCTGAAATACCATGGGGCTCTACACAGATACATCCAAACTGAAATGGATTTTTTGAACATCTCATCACTCTATGCTGCTTATCGATATCCTGTTAAAATCGAACAGAAATTTAAGCACCAGAACAAATGGGAGTTTGGTTCTGCAAATCCGCAACAACCAAATTATGACAAAGACATCCCTAACAAACAGTCTCTCGAAAACCAATCCAGGCCACAAGAAAAGAAGGGTCATGGGAAGAAAAAGAAAGACACTAGAAAATGGTGTGATTTCCACAAAATCCCCTGGCACAACACCGATGAATGTCGCTCAAAATAGTCATTGGTGGGCGAGATCAAAGAGAAGGAGTTGAACCCTGATTCAGAATTTGATTCTGAAAATACTGGTAAAAGACATATCGTCGATGCAAACCCCACTGTTATTGTCATGTCCACAACAATTCAACTAGAAGAACCAACAGATCTTGAAGAGGGGGAGCGCCATTTTCATTCACAGTTGTGGGTGAAGGGGACCCTGCTGCATTTTATTGTTGATAAAGGAATCCATAAGAACCTTATCTTAGTAGAGGTCGTCAAATAGTTGGTATTGTCGACAACACCACACCCACAACCATACAACATCGGGTGGTTTCACCAAGGATGATATATTCATGTCAGCCAGCAGTGTCGATTGTCATATGGCATCCAACCCTTCAAGGATGAGGTATTATGTGATGTTTCCCCACTAGATGTCTGTGATGTTCTCTTGGGCCAAACATATATGTGGAAGCGCCATGATGTTTATCAGTCTCGACCCCGCAGTGTCATTGTTTCTTTAGGGGGACATCTCTACAGAATACCAGAGGTAGTTTTGACTATTGTTCCACCTAAAAAGTGTCGCAAGGTATTATCTCATACTACAAAATTTAGATTCTTCACAATCTGTTCAAAAGGTGAACAAAAGGATACTGCAACCATTATAGCCTCGACCCAAGCACCTTTTATCCAACAGAAGAAGGTCGACAAGATTGTAGAAAAGTGTAAATATTCCTCTTGCACAAAAGAATCTCATGCATCCATACTAGTTAAAAATGTCCAACCCTTCCAGCCACATGCTCGTGATAGCCTTCCACAAACCGAGTAACGCGACGTCTCTAACAAGGTAAGCAGCTCACCAAGATTCAAATTCAGCAAACGTTTTTTCCTCTCCCCCGGGCACTCAACACAATAGATACCATTGCTTCCTAAGGAGGGAGGATTGATCCAGGTGGATATCGGTGGCCAACCACCTTTTCCAACTGGCTCAAAACAGTTTTTTGGCAATTTTGACAATTTACTATTTTTAGCAGTTTTTAACTTCCGGGGCCATTTTGAGGGCCTAAATGAATTTTTTTTGGGACCGAGATTATCAATGATATTTGAATGCATCATTGAGCCCCCAAAATGAATCTCCTCTATGCTACCTTTACAACGGGCTATCATACGCCTAAAATGAAGATCATATGAAAAAGTTACGACCCCGAGAAGTTGATGTACTAACTTACCCAAATGAGGCCCACATGACTTTTGGTGCTTCATCCCCTAGGGTTAGGTTTTTGGATGTCTAGGGTTTTTGGCATTCCTATTTATTGTAAAAAGGCATTCTATGCCTCATTGTAATGATCTTACGAATGTGAGTAGCTGTCACATCTCTTCTCAGAGATAAGCTGTCACCATTCTAGCGAGTCTTTCACTCTATATTTTTACAGCCTTTGTACAATTATTTCATTAATACAAATCATGTATTATTGTATATCTGCATTTATGGTTGCATATTTGATACATTTTTGTTATATTATTGAATGTCTGTGATATATCTATGCATTTCTTTATTATATCTCTGCTATCATTTCATGCCAAAAATAATATGGATTAGAAGGGGCACACTTCCTAGGGTGGGATAGGAATGTGGGGAATGAGGGACTGTAGGATGTTAGTTTGAGTTAGCACTTGTGAAGGAGTCTTTCTTGTTGTTTGAGATACATCAACCTCGTTAGGAATCCCTTTATCTGAGTGGAGTTTAGTCCCAGCTCAGGGGTGACCCACTGCTGAGAGTGATGAGAAACATGATTTATGGCTGAGAGCTTTATGGAAAGTTTTCACACAGTTGGTGATATTCTTACCAAGATAATTGTCAATTGTGTGCTAATTTATATGTTGCATTATTATTCATTTGTTTATTTTTATGGGTTTTTCCTGTGTGGTTTATACTTGTCTTTATATTTATGAGTATTTCCTATCTATGATGCACGTATATGTTTACTGTTATTTCCGTATTAATATGTGCATTTACACAATGTATTTGTCTGTTTTAAGTTGTATATATAAAGTTTCGCAAGAGTTTATGTGTGTATATGTTTTAATTTGCATACAGTTCATAATTTTTTACGTGTCATAGCCCAGTTGGATGTTGGGGATGTTACAACAAGGGTGTCCAACAGATGTGTGCTTAAGTACCACTTGTATTTCCTCCATGTATGAATCCGTGACTGTGGTTTTATGTGCGTAACGAAAAATCTATGTAGATTAAAGTCGTTAGAATACGTCTCTACCTGGAAAAAATTTAACCCACAATTTTCTGCCAAGGAAGGTGCTATGATAACACTTGTAATATTTCAGATATAAAATAGTATGAAGAACATAAATAACTAACTAGAAATGGCATATGAACAATGATATAACCAAAACAACACCACAATAATACCAAAATTATACCAGAGTCATAGCCCAGTTGGATGTTGGGGATGTTACAACAAGGGTGGCCAACAAATGTGTTCTTAACTACCACTTGTATTTCCTCCATGTATAAATATCTGACCGTGGGTTTATGTGCGTAACAAAAAATCTATGTAGCTTAAAGACGCCATAATACGTCTCTACCTTGAAAAAATTTAACCCACAATTTTCTGCCGAGGAAGGTGCTCTGATACCACTTATAATATTCCAAATATAAAGTATGCAGAACATAAATAACTAGCTAGAAATGCCAGATAAACAATGATATAACCGGAACAACACCACAATAATACCAAATTTATACTTGAGTAACACTAGAAAGAGCACTTCCATTATTGAGAGCAATGTTTACTTGCCTCTTCGAGGGGGAAACCTCCAACAACGAAGAGCTCTATTACAATAATATCCAAGACAAAACTTCTCATACCCTCTATTCCTATTTATACTAAATCTCTCTATCCAAAAGAACAATCTAGAAGAAGATCCTTCTCGAAGCTAAATCTTCTATTAGATCTTCTTACATATGACTTATTCCTCCTTATTGTTAGGCCTTATTAATATTGACCTTTATTACATGGAAATATATTATTTTACCCACTTAAGGGATTAGATAGATTAGGTCCCTAACATATTGTAGGAAATCCCCTTCCTAAGCCCACATTTGGTTTTCGCAAAGAAACAAAGTAATTTATTTCAGACCATTTTGTTTTTGTTTTTTATTTACTTTCTACCTAAGTGATGTTGATGTTTTATGTTTTTCTAATGGTTTTTGTTTACAGACATATATGGACACGTAGGTACGAAGCCCATATGTGGGATGGTACTTTTAGAAAGCTCGGTTCCAATCGCAATAATAAATAAGGTTCGTCTGAATCTTTTTTATTAAATTTACCTCGGGAAACCTTTTTAAATGGATATTTTGACTCCTTTTAGGGTTTCATTCTCGATATATCATGTTTTTTTTAAGTGAAGTTTGTCTATGATGTGGTACATTAATAATGAAGTTTAAAGATCTTAAACTATCAGTGAGAAATTAAACATCTCAGTGTAGAATCTTAATTTCTATAGTGAGGTTTAAAGATGTAAGCACCCATGCACTGTATAATAAATAATTTCTAATATTTTTGTTTCTTGAACAAATTTAATGTGATGAAAATATTTAAGTGCACGTTTCCATGATTAAAGTCTACCTTGGATATCATTACACTAGAAGAGATGGTACGTGCATGAAGAGGCAATGATTGATGTAGATTTTTAAGCAAAGTTTGTTTATGATCTATATTAGTGGTACATCTATAGATGAACATGCAGGTACGAATCCCATATATGGGAGAATACCTTTATAAATCCCCAATAGCAATGGTAAACAAGGTTCTTCTAAATTGATTTTATTAAATTTACTTGGTCAAATATTTTTAAATGGATATTTTCACTCCCTTTAGGATTTCATTTTAGATATATTGCACTTTTCTTTGATGTTCAAAGGTTTTTTTAAGCGAATCTTGTCATTTTTATATCAGTGGTAAATCTATAGTGGGAAACGAACGAAAACAAGGCCTCCATTGCGCCAAGCCCTTGTTCGGAAAGCCCTCTCGCGACAGGGACTTGGAAACACATGAGATAGTCTATGACGTTTCGAGCATAGGCTGCTAAGGAAGAGAATACTCTTCTTGGGATTGGAGGATGGTACAACAACAATGTTGGAGTACTTGCATTTGTGATCTCCTCCTGAACAAAATGCACCATGTTTCGAGTGAGTCGTGACAATGGGAAACAATTTCTATATTCAACATAATCTCAGAATGGAAAGTGACTCTTATAGATACAATTGGATGCCTTTCATTTTATTCTTGAATGTTTGGTTAATTCATAATCCAAATTCGTGTATATACATATTCTTTATATATGAAAATCATATTTATGAAAATTAAAAAAAGGTGGAAAATGGGACATACATAAAATTCTAATCTGAAACCATAATGACCTTAACCTTAATATGAAACTCTAACCTTAATCTTTCCTATTAATTATAAAAGTAATTGATATAGTTGAGACTTATATCAACCACTTTTATAAAGTGGTTGTGCTATTTTACTTTTAAACAAATATACTATTAAGATTCTTAGCAATTAGAGTTTATATTAAGAGGACGAAAGTAGTTTATTTTAAACTTCTAGCTATGTGAAAGTTTCTATAAGACGATAATATTTTAATAATTTAAGCTAATTAATTATTTTAAAATCAAATTTTTATTATATTAAAAACTATATTTATCTATTTTTTATCTTCAACATTAAATTTAACACAGTAATAAATAAACTTAAAAAAATAGTTTTTATTATATTAAAAAATATATTTTTCTATTTTTTACTTTCAACATTAAATTTAGTACATAAATTTTAAATAAAAAACCAAGAGAAAATTCACTATTATATAAAGAAGTCAAAACACATTAAAAATATTAATATTATAATAAATATATTAAAGATTTTGTATTAACAATATTAATACTATGATAAATATGTTAATTATGAATGTAGATTTTTTTATAACTATTAGTCTTTGATTTCTTGGAATGCATAACATTATATGTACATCTAAACCTAGTAAAGAACACAACATTAGCGACTCAACATCCCTGTAGACTATGAACGATTCCTACTAATTAAAAGATTAACAAGGAAAGTTGCTAAGCAGCGAGCCCCCGCCTTTTCTGAGGAATGAGAAGAAAAGGATAACTAGAAGTTTAAGTAAATCTATTAGTTTTCTAAAACTTTTTTTTTTTAATAGATTTTTAACTTGATATTATCAATTTTTTTTAAGGCTTCTCAATTCCAAATCGAAGTCGTTGTCAAGTTGTTGCTTGTGAGTGCAATCATTGAGATAGAGACATTAAGATATCTTCGTGTCACTTCCCTATGTTTAATTGGTAAAATCTTCTTTAATATTTAATTTATTACAACATCCCTTCCATAACCATGATATCAGGTAGGCATAAAAATATATGTTTATATATAGATGTATATATTTTATTGCTTTGAAATGAATTGAATGAATTATTTACTACCTTATATGCTCTCTCCCATGTATAAATAAGAAATGTGTAAGTATAAATAACAAAGATGTAAGGACAAAAACGTCACTGCATATCATGCTTATTTATTTAATAAAAAAAATTTAGAAGATTGAGAAAACCAAGGAAACTTAAGACACTATAATAATGGTCTAATGAAAAGTAACCAGATGCTACATACCATGCTAACAATGTCATTTGTATATTTTCATGTAAAAAGTGTCTAATGGGAGAAGACACTGAATAACTACTCCATTGCAACATAAATCTTTTCACTCCTTTCTAGTGTGAGCATGTGAACATTACATTCTTTTTCCACCGTTGATTTTTTTAAATTTTCAGCATCCTACAAAAACAAATGCATGTGTTAGTTCCAATCAATAAGTGTTAGTTTGAATCATATGCCACACAAGAGATGATGTTCATTACGAAGAAAAAGAATATTGGGCATGCAACACTCCTCCAATTGGCTCGCTTGCAGCTTCTCGAAGTTACCTTCACAAGGAGAGTAACACTATTCAATCCACAAACTTTTATTTGCAAATTCAATCTATCAGAGGACGAGGGTTCGATCAATCCTTTCATGAAGAATCCTATCTATGTTTTGTCATCATGGAGATAGAAGGCATCCCTAAAAATTAAGGGTTTTCTGGTTGTAATAGCATGCATTGTTTCACTACTTTTCCTTAACCTGGTGGTTGATGATCAAGATAATTTATTTGTAGCTATGTAGACCATTCATGTGCTTGGAATCTTAGTATTTATCTATTCATGTGTAGGTAATTCAAATATTTTGTTGTTTACTTTCGTTTATGCAAGGCATGTTATTTCTGTACAATCCATTGTTTGGAAAGTGGATTCCTTTTTGATAGTTTTAGATATTTACCTAAAAGTTTCATTTCAGTTGGATTATTCAGTGTGTTATGGCATATTTAAATTTCCTATGTGATTTAATTAGATGTTTACTTATTCAAATTTTTTCATTTAAATTTTCTCAATGATTTATAAGAAATATAATCTCTTTTTAGAATTGATAAATCTCTTTGTGCAGATTCCCCTCCAAAAGCTATGGCCATCCTGATATTTGAAAATTTTGCATGCATTCATAGAAAAAGAAAAAAGGAAATAACAGAGAAGTACAAAACAACGAGAAGGAAACAATTAAAAAAGAATGTGCACTTGGTGTTTTTGTTGAGGATCAATAAACATAGAGTCAACTTCATTCTCGATCTATTAAGGGTCGAGAGAGTAATGCAAAAGTTCTTCGTGCAAATATTCTCTCTTCTTAACCCTCATTCAAGGTTAAGGTTAAAGTTAAACATACTTAAGTGTAAAACAACTACGGGACTCTATAACAATTTGAGAGAATAATAAAACAAAAGCGTTGGAATGTCGGCTCACAAATTATGTATTATTAGTTACAAGTATTCTATTGTTGTATGCTCGAGAAGTTGGGACATTAAGGTAATTGGGTTATCCTTCATTTGTATGTGCCACTTTCTTAGGAGTCTTTACCCCCACGAGTTATTAAGAAAGAAAAATCTATTAATTAAGAATATAATTTCAAGTGTGATCAATTTACATTATTAAGAATAAATCCAGAAGATGCCCATTTCTTGTTAGCCTCTCAAATAGAAGTGGTATGTTACCCACTCACTCCTTCACTTTTCCACTTAATCAATAGTGGTTGTGGTGAACTGAATAGTGCTAATCTATCAAAAATCTGCAGGAAATCGCAAAAACAAAAAAATGCCTTGGAAGGTAAATGAGTGCTATAAATATAAATAATAACTTGAACTTACCTACAGTTTTCATTGTGTTGCATTTTTAATGGCATTGACGTTCTTGTAGTTTCACCAGTGTATCTTCCATTGCGTTTCATTTTTAATGGCATAGACGTTCTTGGAGGTTCACCACTGTATCTTCTATTGAATGGCATGTATGTGCTTGTAGGATCACCACAATTCAGGGGTCTAGGTTCACTTGTCATGGTATTACCAGTCGTGGAAGGGGAGATCACAACTGGGAGTCAGAAGGGGGAAAAGTATCGATTGTCATGGGATTACCAGTCTCGGAAGAGGAGATTGCAACTGGGAGTTGGAAGGGGAAAACAAAACTAGTAGTCAGACGGGAAAACCACAAATGGGTAAGAGATTAATTCGCTTGGCATGGGATTACCAGTCTCGGAAGAGGAGATTGCAACTGGGAGTTAGAAGGGGAAAACAAAACTAGGAGTCGAAAGGGAAAAACACAAAGGGGCAAGAGATTAATGGTCACAAAGAGGGGAGGTGGCACATCGCAACATGCATAATGCGTCCAAAAATTATAAAATTGCATTCCATGTAGCCAAAATTTATAAACTTCTAATAAACCAAAGTGTAGCAAATTTATCCCAAATATTTAATTTTATGAAATAATGCTAACTTAAACCTTAGCATTAATTCAGTGAAAACTTATGTGCATTAATATTTCTCACATTTTCTAAGCTTCAAGATGACAAGGATAGAAATAGCCTCAACTATTAAGATTTCTCAAATTTCTTAAGTTTCAAGTAGATTGAGACCAAATAAAACTTCAAACCTAAATTTAGAATAAAATTGAAATGAAAATATGACCTCAAAGCCAGAAATTAGGATAACAATGAAATCATCTTCTAAAAATGTGAGTGTTTGTTAAAACTTTACATTAAAATTTATTTAACACTGTGCCAAACTAATGAAAAAATGGCTAACCGATTACTATAATCCCTGGCCTAAAGGCAGGGACTAATAAGTATATTCATTCAAAGTTGGTTTCAAGTTAAATTAATAAGAAACCCGTATCACACATCGATTAACCTTCATTCAATATTGGTGCCAAAATAAATTAATAATAAAAGATGTTCGCATGCTATCGTCGTTCTTGGAAGAAACTAATGATGCGGCTCATCTGACCAAAATTATAACATTTGACTTGGATACCAGAGTAAATGAATGCGGTTCATGGAGGGAATGATTAATAATGTTACATGCAGGGCGTAAGAACGAGACCAGGTAATCATAGATAAAGTCTAAATAATTAGGTATCAAATACAGTCCAAAACGAGTGGCCATACCCAATAATGATGGTCTCTCTACTATATGGAATGTAATATTCCAATATAATTTCAGCATTAAACTAATGAGAATGGTAGGACTGACTGTGGTCAATGAGAATGGTAGGTCTCACTGTGCTCATTGATTCAAGATGATGATCCTATGATGAGCCCACGATAACTTGGACTGTGATCATTTGCTCAAACTTATGTATTTCAAGATTAATAGAATCCTATATATGCCAATACCAAGTAAACATTACTTCATCTTTCTCTTAATTTTATCTCCACAGTTTGTTTCTTCATTTTAATATTATCTATTTATTATAAAAGTAATTTTATCTCCACAGTTTGTTTCTTCATTTTAATATTATCTATTTATTATAAAAATAATTGATATGGTTGATTTAAGTATATTAAAATTACATTATAAAAGTGGTTGATATACTCTACTTGTCATATTAATTACTTTTATAATAAATAGGCAAAATTAAAGTTAGGATTTCATATTAGGGTTAAGGTGATTAAGATTTCAGATTAGAATTTTATATATGTTTCATTTTCAATCTTTTTTTATATTTTCATAAACATGGTTTACATACATAGAGAATGTGTATATATCAAAAGTTGGAATTTTAATGAACTAGACATTCAATAATAAAATTAAAAACATCCGTATATTAATTTTAATGTGTTCTATACGAATAGTATTAAATGTGGATTGACGTTATGTGTTTATTTTCTCATATTTACTTAATCATAAATTAAGGTGCTTACCATCTGAATGTCACATTGATATGATTAAAAAAATCCAATTTGATTGTGATTGACTTAATTATGGAATATATGTGGAATGTGAAGAATTTCATTTTGGTTTTTATGATTGTGAAACATGTCATGTATTTCAATTAATTAAGTAAGGTGATGCTACATTGGGAGGCATTTCAGATTTCAATGGGAATGGGTGTAATAATTGGTGTAAATGTAAATGATAGTGGATGTAGAAATGGGAATGAGAGTGGGAGCGACGCTCATGGGAAATGTGGAGAGCCTTGTTGACTCGTTGATGGCTAGCAACACCAATACTTCCACCATAATCAGAGCTTCGCGATATCGTAGGAAAGCCCCGTCGTAAGAAGGTTGACCATCTTATGCATAATGCAGCTGCTACCTGCAACTGCGACCTATATCCACTTGGGGAAGCCAACTGAGACGGCCAGGCCTTCTTGGAGAATGGAGGGCGGTATCACTTTTGGTTTTCGCCGGGTAAAAAAGTAATTTATTTCATATTGTTTTGTTTATTTACTTTCTACCTAAGTGATGTTGAGGTTTTATGTTTTTGTAATGGTTTTTGGTTGAAGACATATATGGACATGTAGGTATGAATCCCTTCCTCGAGAATGGATGGGGTACCACTTTTGGTTTTCGCGGGGTAACAAAGTAATTTATTTCGGACAGTTTTTTTTTTTATTTACTTTTTACCTAAGTGATGTTGATGTTTTATGTTTTTCTAATGGTTTTGTTTGCATTAGGTACTAAGCCCATATGTGGGACGGTACTTTTAGAAAGCTGGGTTCCAAGCCTAATAATAAATAAGGTTCATCTCAATCTTTTTTTATTAAATTTACTTGGAGAAATATTTTTAAATGGATATTTTGACTCCTAGGGTTTCAATTTATATATATCATGATTTACTTTGACGATCTAAGTTTGTTTTTTTAAGTGAAGTTTGTCTATGATGTGGTACATTTAGAGTGATGTTTAAAATCTTAAACTATCAGTGAGAAATTAAACATCTCACTGTAGGATTTTAATTTTTATAGTGAAGTTTAAAGATCTAAATATCCATGCACTATATAATAAAGAATTTCTAATATTTTTGTTTCTTGAACCGATTTCATGTAAAAAGAAATTAAGAGTCTACCTTGGATATCATTACATTGGACGAGATGGTACGTGCATGAAGAAGCAAAGATTGATGTAGATTTTTAAAGCCAAGTTTGTTTATGATCTATTACTGGTACATCTATACATGGACATGCAGGTAAGAATCCCACAGGAAGGTGCGAAGTCCATATATGGGACAATACCTTTAGAAATCCCCAAGCGCAATGGTAAACAAGGTTCGTCTCAATTTTGTTTATTAAATTTACCTCGTCAGATATTTTTAAATGGATATTTTCACTCCCTTTAGGATTTCATTTTAGATATATTTCACTTTACTTTGATGTTTTATGGGTTTTTTTAAAGTGGATTTTGTCATTTCTCTATCAGTGCCACATCTATAGTGGGAAAACGAAGGCAAACGAGACCCCCATTCCGCCAAGCCCTTGGTCGGAAATCCCTCTCGCGACAGGGACTTGGAAACGCATGAGATAGTCTATGACGCTTCAAGCATAGGATTCCAAGGAAGAACATACTCTTCCTCGGATTGGCTGATTGTACAGTAACAATGCTGGAGTACCTACATTTGTGATCTCCTCCTCAACAAAATGCACCATGTTTCGAGTGAGTCGTGATAATGGGAAATAATTTTTATATTCAACATAATATAAGGATGGAGTGTGACTCTTATAGATACAGTTGAATGCTTCATTTTATTATTGAATGTTTAGTTAATTTAGATTCCAACTTCTGATATATACATATTCTTTATCTATGCAAACTATTTTTATGAAAACATAATAAAAAGGTGGAAAATGGGGCATATATAAAATTATAATCTAAAACTTTAATGATTTTAATTTTAATATGAAACTCTAACCCTAATTTTTCCTATTTATTATAAAAGTAATTGATATGGTTGATCTACCTATATCAACCACTTTTATAATGTAGTTGTGTTATTTTACTTTTAAGCAAATATACTATTAAGATACTTAGGAATTAGGAATTAGGAATTGGAGTTTAGATTAAGAGAAGGCAATGTAATATTTCAAACTTCTAACTATGTGAAAGTTTCTATTAAACTAATATTTTAATGATTTTAGCCAATCATTTTTTTTAATTAATTTTTTATTATATTAAAAACTATATTTAT
The DNA here is from genome assembly GCA_000966675.3 of Picea glauca. Lineage (NCBI taxonomy): Eukaryota > Viridiplantae > Streptophyta > Pinopsida > Pinales > Pinaceae > Picea > Picea glauca. Next base: position 981,750 of record JZKD02S1909529.1, read on the forward strand.
CTATTTTTTATCTTCAACATCAAATTTAACCAAAAAAAAATTAAAAACAATTTTTATTATATTAAAATATATATTTTTCTATTTTTTATTTTCAACATTAAATTTGATACATCAATTTTAAATTAAAAAATAAAAAGAAAATCATTATTATATAAAGAATTGAAGACACTATGATAAGAGAAATTTTATATTAAAAATATTAATATTATGATAAATATGTTAGAGATTTTGTATTAAAAATATTAATATTATAATAAATATGTTAATTATGAATGTAGATTTTTTTTAAGCTATTAGTCTTTTTTAGGAGTGCATAAGAGTATATATACATCTAAACCGAGTAAAGAACACAACATCAACCACTCAACATTCATGGGGTGACTCAACGATTCCTACTAATCAAAAGATGAATAAATATATTCATTCAAAGTTGGTTTCAAGTTAAATTAATAAGAAACCCGTATGACATATCGATTAAACTCCATTCAATATTGGTGCCAAAATAAATTAACAATAAAAAATCTAAAAAATCTACGTATGTTATCTTCGTTAGAAATCCGTATCACATATCTAGGGGATCTCATACATCGTCGTTCTTTGAAGCAACCGATGATGTAACTCATCTGACCAAAATTATCACATTTGACTTGGAGACTAGAGTAAATGCATGCGGCTCAAATGATTAAGAATGTTACATGCTAGGCGTAAGAACCAGACTAGGTCATCATAAATAAAGTCCAAATAATTAGGTAAGGTATCAAATACAGTGGAAAATGTGTGGACACACCTCGTTAGATTGGGAGTTGAACTGAAGAAGTGGGTTGTTAGTCCCGTGAGAAATTTTTCTTTTGGTGAGATAATTGTTGGTAATAGATTTCTCGAAGTTGCCAAACGACAGCTATAGGGTTCTGAGACTTCCTGTTTGGCCTATTGTTGAAGCCTTGGAAGGGAAGTGGAGCAACCGAGGGACTATTGAGAAGAGGCACACTTCCTGGGGTGGGATAGACATGTGTGGAATGAAGGACTATAGGTTTTTAGTTTGAGTTAGCACCCATGACAGAATTTTTCCTGTTCTCTGAGATACATCAACATGGTTAGGAATCCCTTTAACCGAGTGGAGTTTAGTCCCAGCTCGAGGGTGACCCATTGCTGAGAGTGATGAGCAACGTGGTTTAAGGTCGAGAGGTTTGTGGAAGGTCTGCACGTAGTTGGTGATATTCTTACCAATATTTGTGTCAATTGTGTGTTAATTTATATGCTGCATAATAATTCATGTGTTTATTTTTATGGGTTTTTCCTGTGTGTTGTTTATATCTGTCTTTATATTTATGGGTATTACCTGTCTATGTTGCATGTATATGTTTATTGTTGTTTCCATATGAATCTGCGCATTTACAAAATTTATTTGTCTATTTTAAGTTTTATATATAAATGTCTGCAAGAGTTTCTTTGTGGATTCCATATGAATCTGTGCATTTACATAATTTATTTGTCTATTTTAAGTTTTATATATAAAGGTCTACAAGAATTTCTTTGTGGATATGTTTTAATTTGCATATAGTTCAAAATATTTTAAGTTTCATAGCCCAGTTGGATGTTACAACAAAGGTGGTCAAGATATGTGTTCTTAAGTATCACTTTTATTTCCTGCGTGTATGAATCTCTGACTGCGGGTTTATGCACTTAACAAATATTTCGTGTGGAGGAAGGTGCTCTGATACCACTTGTAATATTCCATATATTAAATAGTATGCAGAACACAAATAATTAACTAGAAATGACAAATAAACAATGATATAACGAGAACAACACCACAATAATACCAAAATTATACGAGAGTAACAACAAAAAGAACACTTTTATTACTAAAAGAAACGTTCACTTTCCTCTTCAAGGGGGAACCTCCAACAAAGCATAGCTCTATTACAATAATATCCAAGACAAAACTTCTCATACTCTGTATTCGTATTTATACTAAATCTATCTATCCAAAAGAACAATCTAGAGGAAGATCCTTCTAGAAGTGGAATCTTCTATTAGATCTTACATTTGACTTATTCCTCCTTATTGCTAGGCCTTATTAATATTGACCTTTATTACATGGAAATATATTATTCTACCCACTTGAAAGGTTAGGTAGATTAGGTCCCTAACCTATTGTAGGAAAGTCACATCGTAGACAGGTCCACCATCTTCTACACATGCTACTTGCAACTGTGGCTGATCTCCAATTGGTAAAGCCAATTCAGACGGCCAGACCTTCTTGTTTTTTGTTTTTTTATTTACTTTCTACCTAAGTGATGTTGATGTTTTATGTTTTTCTAACGGTTTTTGTTTGCGCACATATATGGACACGTAGGTACGAAGCCCATATATGATACGGTACCTTTAGAAAGTTCAGTTCCAAGCGCAATAATAAATAAGGTTCATCTCAATCTTTTTTATTAAATTTATTTGGAGAAATCTTTTTAAATGGATATTTTGACTCCCTTTAGGGTTTGGTTTTAGATATATCATGATTTACGTTGACGGTCTTTTTTAAGTGAAGTTTGTATATGATGTGGTACGTTTATAGTGAAGTTTAAAGATCTTAAACTATGAGTGAGAAATTAAACATTTCACTGTACAAGTTTAATTTCTATACTAAAGTTTAAAGATCTAAGCATCCATGCACTCTATAATAAGGAATTTCTATTATTTTTGTTTCTTGAATTGATTTCATGTGAAGAAAATATCTAAGCGCAGGTTTGCATGATTGAAGTCTACCTTGGATATCATTACACTGGACGAGATCCTACGTCCATGAAGAAGCAACGATTGATGTAGATTTTTAACCGAAGTTTGTTTATGAGTGGTACATCTATAGATGGACATGATGGACATGCAGGTACGAATCCCATGGGAAGGTGTGAAGCCCGTATATGGGACAATACCTTTAGAAATCCCCAAGTGCAATGGCAAACAAGGTTCGTCTCAATTTTTTTTATTAAATTTACCTGGTCAAATCTTTTTAAATGGATATTTTCACTCCGTTTAGGGTTTATTTTTAGATATATTGCACTTTACTTTGATGTTCTATGGTTTATTTAAGTGAATTTTGTCATTTCTCTATCTGTGGCACATCTATAGTGGGAAAACCAACGCAAACGAGGCCTTCATTGTGCCAAGCCCTTGGTCGGAAATCCCTCTCGCGATAGGGACTTGGAAACGCATGAGATAGTCTATGACGCTTCGAGCATAGGTTGCTAAGTAAGAGCATACACTTCCTCAGATTGGCGGACGGTACAGTAACAATGCTGGAGTACCTGCATTTGTGATCTCCTCCTGAACAAAATGCACCATGTTTCGAGTGAGTCGTGACAATGGAAAACGATTTCTATATTCAACATAATCTGAGAATAGAGTGTGACTCTTATAGATACAGTTGGATGCCTTGCCTTTCATTTTATTATTGATTGTTTGGTTAATTCAGATTCCAACTTCTGATATATACATTCTTTATCTATGCAAACCATTTTTATGAAAATATAAGAAAAGGTGGAAAATGGGGTATATATAAAATTCTCATATGAGACCTTAGTGACCTTAACCTTAACCTTAATTTTTCCTATTTATTCTAAGAGTAATTGATATGATTGATCTACCTATATCAACAGCTTTTATAATGTCCTTTTGCTATTTCACTTTTAAGCAAATATATTATTAAGATACTTAGCAATTGGAATTTATATTAGAGAAAATTAGAGTTTATATTAAGAGGAGTATATATTAAGCAGAAGGAAGTAGTTAATTTTAAACTTCTAACTATGTACAAGTTTGTATAAGACAATAATATTTTAATGATTTTAGCTAATCAATTTTTTATTATATTAAAAACTATATTTATCTATTTCTTTTCTTGAACATTAAATTTAACACAATAAAAAATTAATTTTAAAAAATAGTTTTTATTATATTAAAAAAAATATTTTTCTATTTTTTATTTTCAACCTTTAATTTGGTACATAAATTTTACATAAAAAAAAACAAAAACAAAGTCATTATTATATAAAAAAGTACAGAAACTATAATAAGAAAGATTTTATATTAAAAATATAAATATCATGAAAAATGTCACATATTTTGTATTAAAAATATTAATATTATCAATATATTAATTATAAATATGTTAATTATGAATGTAGATTTTTTTATAACTATTAGTCTTTGTTTTTGGAGTGCATAACAGTATATGTACATCTAAACCGAGTAAAGAACACAACATCAGCCACTCAACATCCATGCGGTGACTATGAACGATTCCTACTAATTAAAAGATTAATTACGTCGAAAGGCGTATACCTATTGAAGAAGATGGGCACAATTAATCATCTTTTAATCTAAAATTCTAATCTAATGACTAACAATTGAAGATGCTGGCATATTCTTAGTCGTCCTCCTAAATCAATGAATGTGATTTACTTTTCATAACTTCCTTGTATTTTTGAATGTATCAGTTAACCTGTTTACTTTTTAACATTTACTTAATCATATTAAGAAATTACTGTACCACCATATGATTGCCACGTTTAACTGATTAACCTTTGAAATTACCACATTTAACATTAACTTTTAGATTTCCTCAACCATAAAACCACCTTACATGAATGTCTCTGACAAGAACCTTTCGACATCCTCCCATATCCTCCGATGAAATTCGGTTCCTCCCAATTGCCCAATGATTCACCAAAACGCGACTGTTTTTGGGAGTTTCATAGCCCAACACATTGCAGGCTTGCACAGATAAGTGAGTAAGGGCAAGCGGTGACGCTGGGTGGAGTCTAAGCGTTTCTTTCACCACAGCTTGTAAATAAAGGAGAGAAGGAAGATCAGATTCACGCACCATCCGCCCCATTCCAACTACACGTTCCATCTCGTCCTGAACCCTCTTCAACAGTGGCCGGTTCCTCAATAATTCAGACAATGCCCACTCTATATAGATGACGTATCCGTGCCAGAGGCCAACATATCCTGCCATTATCATCATCGTCAAAGACATCAATACAGTATCACATGATCATAATCACTGTACTGCATCGTATTTATTTATTTGAAAGCTGCCATTGAAAAAAAACACATGCAATTTTTACATACATAGTGGATGGCCTTTGTGTAATTTGGATCTCCATTTCTTTATATGCAGAAGCTGCAAGCAAAACATCTACTATATCTGGCGTGACGTTGGGGACATTCTGGGCAACGTGTTCGTGGGTTGAGACCTTGTAGATCCATCCAGGCCAGGTATGATATATAATCTCTGAAATTAAAAGCACCAGCTACCACAAAACCTTTGGCATCGCCTTTCGGCGTTCACCAGCCACTTTTTGGCTGTGCTAGTAAATATATTCATTCAAAGTTGATTTCAAGTTAAATTAATAAAAACAACCGTATCACATATCGATTAACCTTCATTCAATATTGGGGCCAAAATAAATTAATAATAAAATATGTCCGTATGCTATTCGTCTTTCTTCGAAGCAACTGATGATGCCACTCATCTTACCAAAATTATCACATTTGATTTGGATACCAGAGTAAATGCATGAGTCTCATGGCGGGAATGATTAAGAATGTTACATGCAAGGCGTAAGAACCAGACCAGGTCGTTATAGATAAAGTCCAAATAATTAGGTATCAAATACACTCTGAAACGAGTGGACATACCCAATAATCATGGTCTCTCTACTCTATGGAATGTAATATTCCAATATAATTTCAGCATTAAACTAATGAGAATGGTAGGACTGGCTGTGATCTATGAGAATGGTGAAAACAGATCTGCGGAATAGAAAAACGAATTGCTACAAAACAGAAAACGCAGAAAATGAATTTGCAGCAAAACAGAAAACGAATTGACAGAGCCGCAGAAGATAATGCATAAACACCACACTTGATCTCATTATTGGAATGGATATTTAAAGGAAATTACATGCAACAGGTGCTTCGTAAATAACGAAGCAACTCACACACTAACTGTTGATGAAAACAAGAAGAAAACTAATC
>JZKD02S1909529.1:991695-1006088 GCA_000966675.3 Picea glauca
AGATCTTACAGAGCTTGCTGAAAGACGTTCTGCAATTCGGCAAGCTGGACAGAGGCTGGATCTACAGCCTGCTCTGATACCATGAAAACAGATCTGCGGAATAGAAAAACAAATTGCTACAAAACAGAAAACGCAGAAAATGAATTTGCAGCAAAACAGAAAACGAATTGACAGAGCCGCAGAAGATAATGCATAAACACCACACTTGATCTCATTATTGGAATGGATATTGAAAGGAAATTACATGCAACGGGTGCTTCGTAAATAACGAAGCAACTCACACACTAATTGTTGATGAAAACAAGAAGAAAACTAATCTGCAGTTAACTAATCAATCAAGGAACGATTTGCTCAATCAGAGGAGCAAATCGCGGACAAAATGATGGAGAAAATCGCGCAGGAAATCGCGATCTCAACTTGATCGTCTAACAAATGGTAGGTCTCACTGTGCTCATTGATTCAAGATGATGAGTCCGCGAACAGTAAGTCGGACTGTGATCATTGACTCAGACTTCTGTATTTCGAGATTAATAGAATCCTATATATACCAAGTAACGATTAGTAAATCTTTGTTTCTCGATTCTATCTCCAGTCTTTCAGAAAGAAAACAACAGCCTCCTATACAATTTGTTTCCAGAAACTGCAAGCATCATCTGAATTGCATTTATAAACTCCGGACATAGGATGGTCCGATTTGCATTTCCGCTTTATACAAAGGATTTGTGGGTTTCACTCATGAAGTATACATTGAGCTCCTCTTCCACAAGAATAAATAACAACTAGGCTGACGTTCAATCAAATAACAATCAGCAATTAATTCATGGTAAAAACTAGCAACAACCACTTTATAAAAGTGGTTGATATATGTAGATGAATGTCATTAGTTTGGAAAGGTAAAAAATGATGCCGAAAGGTGAAAAATGACGTCGATGTATGTATATCAACCACTTTTATAAAGTGGTTGTTGAACCACTTTATAAACGTGGTTGATATATGTCGATGGGTGTCATTAGTTTGGAAAGGTAAAAAATGACTCCGAAAGGTGAAAAATGACGCCCATGTCTGTATATCAACCACTTTTATAAAGTGGTTGTTGCTAGTTGACTAACTACATGTCTTGAGAACTGCCATTAATATATTAATACATTTAATTAATATAATAATTTAACATTAGGCAAATTTAATATATAACTATTAATTTAATATATAATAAGAAATGTATAAATTAAAGTATTAATTCATTGATAAATGTATTAAAGTATTAATGTAAAAATATTAATTGGTTAATTGATTAATACATTGATAATGTAATGTATTAATGTATTTAGTGTATTTAGTAATACCTTACATTAATGTATAATGTATTGCAATAATGTAAATATAATGTGTAATATACTAATAAGTTAAAATATGCATACATTACATTGATACATTGATGTGTAATGTAACATTAATACAATATATAATAAACATTTATAAATGAAAGTATTAATTTCTAATGTAACATATTAAATGATTCATAGATTAATAATGTAATGTATTAATTAATTAATAAATACATTGATAAGGCAATAATACACTAATAAATTAATACATTAAATATATCAATAAATACATTAAATGCATTAAACAATAAACAATAGATTACTAAGTATCAATACACTAATGAAGTAATACATTATTACATTAATGTATAATGTACACTGATAAACTATTAATACATTAAGATTACATTATTATATTGGTCTAATATATAAATTAAAGTATTAATAGATTAAGGATAATGTAACATATTAAATATTAATATATTAATAATGTAATGTATGAATTAATTAAGACATTTTTAACTAATACATTGTTAAAGTATTAATATAATAATAATACATGATTAAAGTAATAATACATTAACACAAATATTATTAAAGTATTAATACATTTATTGAAAATGATTACGGTTGATTATGGTGAAGCATAGTCATGGTTTCTTATGATTATGACTATGAATGATATTGATGTATATTGTAATGTATTAATTTAATTAATTAAGAAATTAAGAATTTTTTAATAAATACTTTAGTAAAGTAGCAATACATTATTATATTAATATAATGTATAAATTGAAATATTAATTTACATGATGATGATGATTAGCGTCCACTAAGACTGAATTGGTCTATAGGACCTTAAAAAGGTAAGTGATTACTTGTGATTATTTAAAATTTTGTTTCTTAGTATTAATTAATTAATTTCTTGTGATTCTTTTCACTACCTGTGATTAATTAATTCTTTAGTATTAATTAATTAATTTCTTAAAATTAACACATTAATATATTAATATAATGTATAAATTGAAGTATTAATTTACATAAAGGTATAATATAAAATATTAATTAATTAATTTTTAAAAATATAATGTTTTGTTTAAGTAATACTTTTATATATTATTTACTTAATTAAAACCTACATTAGTACAAGCATTAATATATTATTTACTTAATTAATAAATAATAAGTATTACTTAATTAATAAATACATTAGTACAATATTAATATATTAATATTTAATGTAACATATTTAATTATTAATAAACTAATAATGGATTAGTAAATACATTTTTAAATTATTAATGCCTTAATAAATACATTACTAAAGTAGTAATACATTAATAATATATTATTTAAGTATTAATACAATAATACATTAATTGAAAATGACTATGGTTGATCATGACCATGGTTTACTTTCATAGACCTTGGTTGAGTTTGGGTAGGAAAGGTTGGCTATGGTTGACCATAGTTGTCGTTCATCATGGTTGAGTGAGGTTGACCATGACTATGTTTGACTATGATTGATCAGATTTTATTATGGTTGAACATGCCCATGGCTGACCTTCGTTGACCATGTAGATCTCATTATGGTTGGCCATGTTGATTATGTTCACCATATTTTACTATGGCACTACTGCATTGCAATGTTGATCATATTTTGTTCGTCAAATTGCGACATCATGTTTTGTTCGTCACATCCCAACAAAATGTTTTGTTCAACACATTGTGAAATCAGCTTTTGTTAATCACATGTCGACATAAGGTTTTGTTCATCACATTGTGACATTATATTTTGTTCGTCATTTGACATCGTTAGGTTATGATCATCAAATTATGATGAAGGCTTATGTTTATCACAATATGGCATTGGAATAAGTTTGTCATAGTTCGATAGTGGGTTATGTTTGTCACATTGCGACATTGAAAAATGTTTGTCACATCCGCATATTGGGCTGTGTACATAAAATTGTGACAATAGGTTGTGTTTCTCCCATTGTGACATTGAAAATGTCTATCAAATTGCATTTGTCAAATTTCAATGCCAATATATGTATTTCTGATTGCGATGTTCAAAATTGTCCATCACATTGTGACGTGTGTATATGTTTGTCACAATGTGACATCCATATATGTTCCTTGCATTTCGATGTTACTATGTTTGGTAGATTGCATTGTTACTATGTTCGACACATTACGATGTTTGGAAATGCTGATCACATTGGAGAGTTTGTATATGTTCATCACATTGTGATGTTACTATACATGGTAGATGGTAACATTACTATGTTTGAAACATTACAACGTTTGGAAATGTGTTTCACATTGTGACATTACGATGCTTGGTACATTGCCAATTTACTATGATCAAATCATTGCGATCTTTGGAAGTGTTTGTCACATTGCGATGTCATGATATGTGCGTCACATTGCAATGTGAAGAAAAATTTGGCATATTGCAATGATAGGATGATGTGGGATACATTGCGACATGTATTTATGTTTGGCACATTGAAACACTACTATCCACATTGCGACGACATGCCTATTTTCGTTAGATTGCGATGCTACTATGTTTTGTAGATTGCAATGTTACTATGTTCGTAACATTGCGACGCTACTATGTTCGTCATATTAAAACACTATATTTTGATCACATTGCAATGTTATGTGTTTGTAACAGTGCGAATTTACTATGTTTGGTAGATTTAAACATTACTATGTTCAACACATTGCAACATTTGAAAATTTGTGTCACATTGCGACATTGCAATAAGTGCGTCATAATGCAACATCATGAAATGTTCATCACATTGTGACGATAAGATGATGTGCAACACAATGCGATGACATGCCTATCCACATCCATATATGTTCCAGACAATGCGACATCTGGAAATGTTTGTCACATTATGATGTATGTATATCATTGTCACATTGCAACGTTTGGAAGTTTTGTCAATTTGTGACTCCAGGATATGTACATCACATTGCAATGTGAGGAAATGTTCATCATATTACAATGACAGGGTGATGTGGGACACATTGCAACCTTTGTTTATGTTTGTTGCATTGTGATGTTACTATACATGTAACGACGACATGCCTATGTTCATCACATTACGGTATTACTATGTTTGGTAGATTCCAATGTTACTATGTTCGTTACATTGTGAATTTAACATGTTCATCACATTGCAATGTTATATGTTCATTACATTGCGACGTTAATATGTTTGGTATATACATAACTAAATTTGTTCGACACATTGCGATGTTTGTAATTTTTTGTCACATTGCGACGTTAGAATAAGTGCCTCAGATTGCAACATGAGGAAATGTTCATTGCATTGCAATGATAGGATGGCATGCACTAGAGTGCAATGTTTGTTTATATTACGATGACATGCCTATGTTCATGACATTATGATGTCAATTTATGTTCATCACATTGCAACATTATTATGTTTGTTAGATTGCAACGTTACGTTGTTCGTCATTATCTAACGTTAGTATGTTCAACACAACGCAACATTACTATGTTCGTCACATTGTAACATCTTGTTTTTTTCTTCATATTGCAATGTTGATGGCATGTTCATCGCATGAAAATGTTGGTCTGTTTCCCACACATTATAAAAAGTAAGCTTTGGTGAAGCTTTTAAAAAAAATCTAACAGTGTTTCCTTTGTGAAAAATATAGGAACTTTGAATTGATGCGTTGTGAAAAATATAGGAACCTTGAACTCATGTGATATATTACATAGAATGAAACTTAGAATCATACTTTTTTTAAAGACATTGATAACATATGATCTTGAAATATAAAATCTATCCCTAACTAAGATGACAATTTATTTCATGTCATGGTGTTTTCTTTGTATACATTATTTTATTTTTATATTTTATAATGAAATAAAATTTTCATCGAAATAATTTTTTTATGATAGAATCTTTCAAAAAGATATTTATATCTTTCCACAAATATAAAAATATAAATATAAATTCAATAAGAATATAAGATGTCTTTCTTAATGATGATGATGATGATGATAATGATTAATGTCCACTAAGACCTAATTGGTCGATCGGACCTTAAGATGGTAAGTGATTACTTGTGATTCTTTAGAATTTTGTTTCTCTGCTCGAAATGCATTAAGAGAATCTTTCCAAGATCACCATACTTTGTTGAGTTAAGAGGTTAGGAAGGTTGGTAGTGTGATCAATATTTTGAAAATGAGATCTAATATGGGTATAGGCTGGACAATCTAAGAGAAAGCGATTTTCATCTTCAACCTTCTTAGTGTCACAAATGTGACACACTCTTTCATCCCATGGCATTTTAGGAATTGACCAATGCCTAGTTTCACTATTGAGCTCATGAGAATTTGTTCTTATCTTAGCAATGGTTATTTTTTTCTTTACACTTGGAAAAACATATAGATAATTTTGATGTTCTAGATTAGGGTTAATTGCATCTCTATAATACCTTAATTTTCTTTTTTCCTCTAACTCTTTATCACACCACATTTTTTCCTAAATTTTTGATTTGACATTTTTTTTAATAGTATCTTTATTCTGAAAAAGGGTTTCTTCCATGATTCCCCAATAGTTTAGCCAAGACCGATCGTCTTTATGCCATCCTCGCTTGAGTCGATGGTGATTATGACTTGATTTTGAAGCAATTTTAGGTATCCTCTTGTCTTCCATGTTGTTTAACTTGTTCTTCTACATTAGGTATCTAGTCATAGCCATGCTCTCAATGGGGGAGAGGCTTGTTTCTATGAGGAGGATGGGATAGGGCGTATTGTTATTAAACATTTGGTTTAAAATACAAAATATTATGTCTTTCTTGATATAATAAATGTAATTAAATAAATAATATTAATATTGTATTTTTCTTAATCAAATGATTAATATTAATAAATAATATTGATATTATATTTTTTTTAATATAATAAATCTATCCAAAAATTGTTATACAGTTTTTTTGTGTTTATATAATGTGTTCTTTTATTGATACAATAAATGCAATCAAATAATCATATAATGTCTTTTTCTTATATAATATATGATATTGTCTTAATGTCTTTTTCTTATATAATATAATATAATATATGATATTGTCTTTTTCTAAAAACATTTGTAATCAAAGAATAAATATATTGTTTTTTTCTTCATGTAATAATGTGTATTTTTATATAATAAATATAATCAAATATTAATGTCTTTCCTAATCAAATAATAAATATAATGTCTTCTTCTTGATATAATAAACTTATTTTCTTGATATAATAGTAATCAATTATTAATAATTAATATTGATATTATTTTTTATACAATATAATAATATATTAATAATTTTTATAATACAATGTTTTTTATATCAAATAATTATATAAAAAATGTTTTTTTTTAATATTGTTTTTTTAATGTTGTCTTTTAATTATGAATTCTACCCTTCCAATTATTATAAAATTTTGACCAAATTAAAAATATGATATGACATTCCAATAATTATTATTAGAGATTTTGACCAAATTAAAAAAAAACACTGAAATAATATTTTTACAAATATGATATGTGACATTCCAATAATTATTATTGGAGATTTTGACCACCTTAAAAAAAACACTAAAATAATATTTTTAAAAATATGATATGTGACATTCCACTAATTATTATTTGAGATTTTGAAAAAATTTAAAAAAGGTTAAAATAATTTTTTTAACCTAGCATGTTTCTTTACATTAAGCGATAATGATCAGAAAATTTAATTTTTCTATTTAAAAAAACACTTAAGGTGAAGAACAAGAAATTTATGGAATTTTCTTAAAAACACCATTTACGTCTTGTTTACTTAGACAGCCTGCTTTGGCTCTGCTTAAATATATAATAAGATGTTGCATGCAGCTGAGATACACACAGACTTAAAGTAATCATATACCCTTTTACAGGTAATCATGTACCTATAAGAAAATATTACTGGTGGTTCAAACTAAAGTATAAAAATACATTGAATCATGGATAGAGTGCGGCTTAATGCCTCAGATCTCCAGCCGTGAGTTCCAAGCCAGGATCTGAGATTGACAAAAGGTACGCGATAGATCCAGGTTGAATATGGATCTGTGATAGTGCTCCCTTCTGTTGCGGTTCATATTAAGCTCTCTCTATTTGAGAAGGTATCTTGGGATAGTGATCCAATTCTAGAACTTTTCTGGATTCTTTGATGGCTAACTAAAACCTGGACATCAACCAAAAATACTGTTGTGATTGGTTTATGATCATAAATCCTGCATTGCCCCCTCGTATAGGAAAGCTGCTTCAACCCCTTACCAAATGAGAGTATACGATCACACCTACAATTAATAGTCATATCATTAGGATAAATATTTTTAAGCATTGGTTCGACTTTCTAGTTCTGATAAATTAGCGGTACTCAATAGAAAATATTGGAGCTGAAGAGGATTTGATTGTGTGCACATATACCAAGCAGTATTAAGGTGGATGTGTCCGACTTTGTTTTTGATAAATGCAGAGTACTCATCAGAATTCACGACATATTTGTACGTGGGAGTGAAGGCTATGGAACCTTACTCCCATCCTTCAAATAAATGTCCAAATATTTTCACAAAAGTAAAACAGCTTTTACTTGGATCAGGCTTGACAGATCATAAAACTCGGATTTATAGAGAATTGATTTCCTAGTAATTTGCTGCAAATAATTGATTAATTACTTGATCACATTCTAGTATGCACTTCCAATCTTATTTTTGGATCAATGATATAGTTATTCGAGCATTTGGTAATGCCAGTCCATAGTTTAAATCCTCGAAGCAGATGATTCGGCTACACATAAAGGTGGCCATAAAAAAACGCCACGGAAACGTGGCCACCAAACATCCGCCAACATAAACATGAAACGCCAAACATCCACTAGCAGAAACATGAAACAACAAGACAAACATGGCATTCCACATTACCACAACTTGCGTTATGAAACTAAAACTTGTAAATTAAACCACGGGACGTTCAAATTATTGAAACGTGTAAATTAAACGATTGGCTCCACTTTTATCTTACTACTATGCGCTAATACCTTAATCTTTTATAATTACTTAGACGTGGCAATAAGTTAGTGAACACGGTAATTTTTAAACAAGATTAGATAAATGTAAAAAAGTAAACATATAAATGGATGTCTTTATAACAACCCGGAAGTTAATGGTTGAAATCAGAGCCATTCATTTATTGTGATGGCTAAGAATATTCTAGGCATATTTAATCTTGTCCATAGAAAACATATTAAGAACTAAAAACCTATTAAATGTGCCCATTATCAATAGGTATCAGCGTAATAATAAATAAAAACTAAACAATATTAAATTGTGAAACTTTCAAATGGTAAATAAAAACCTAGGAAAGAACATCCTTGGTTCCCACTCTTATTATCATTTTTATGCATATTCAAGCTCAAAAGTTGAATTCACCAGGAGGAGAGGCGTCCAGGATTTTTTCAAAAGCCCGAGGTGTTGAGGATTTTTTGAAAAGCCTGAATGAATCAGATCATCACGCTCTGTCTCCTGTGAATTATCTTAATCTACAAGTAGGGTGTCTTGGCCTATTTCTGATAATTTTGGAGAGTGTCCATCCAACCTCGTAAGTTTTGAGATAAACCAATGGAAAAAAGTCTAGAATTCAACTAGACGATAAGCTCTTTCAAACGGCTACTATATAATTGACTCCCAATTCATTGTAATTGTATGTGTAAATAAAGATCCACTTGAACTACTATTAAATAAAATTTGTTAATTGGGTTTAACAGAGTGGTTTGTGCTAAGGATTTTTTTTCCCATATAGCTTTAATTTCCACAAGTCACATGTTGAGCTGTTAAACTAGTAAATTATCCAAAAAATTTCTCTTTTTACAAAATCTGGTTTACACTAGTTACCATCCTAAAAATGACAAGAAGTTATCACTTGATAAATTATTCCTTCCCAATCTAGAGAGGGATCTCTCTCAAACCTAGTCTCTCATAGATAATAACTTTGGACTACTGCTTGATTTAGATGCTTGCGAAAAAAAAAAATTCTAGTTTCGCTAGCAAGGAAGTATAGTAATTTTTGGGCTATGGATTCAACCCCCTCAAAACAAGAGAAATCAATGACTTGTAGGGGAAGATTTGAGAGGACAAAGGATAAATAGGTAATGGTCTTTGAGTTTCAATATGGTTGTGTAGGGCGGAAGAAAGGAGAAACATAAAGAAAATTAGAGCAACATTAGAGATGAATTTTGACCTAACTTAGAGAGTTTAAATAGTTGAGTATAAAGAACTAGAAGATGAACTTTAAACCATTTAAATATTTCAAATTTAAACTAATGAAACATACATGGATTTGTAGAAAACAAGAAGTACATACGAAGATAGGATCACAATACATCAAACCACCAAAACTAGATTTTTTTTGTCGAAAGCCTCAGGCCCTCTGCCTTTATATTTCTATCAAATTCATAAAATTACATTCAAGAGTGCCCTCTCTACACTTTTTTTCCAACATGTGTTACATACAAAATATCCAATATATAGAAAATTAACATCCTTCTGGGCTGCTAGGTTTGCACTACTTCCCCCTCGAATCCTGGATTCTTGTTACTCTCCAGACAACCTCTTCAACATAATTTACTAAAAATAGAAACCCGACTCCGCCCAATCATAACATAACCGACATATTCATTTCAATCATTTGGTCATGAGTGAGATTTGACCATCTGGTTGTGATAAATCAACGTTTTCTTCTAAGGGGTGCTCGAGTAATCACTGGAAGCTTTGTCACCTTTGTATAGAGAACTCTGGTTGGTGTTGCACGATTACTGGTTATATCATGCGCATGGTGAGTTTGTGTAGTGGATTCCCATTTGGATTCGCTCGTGAAACTCCAAGTGGCAGCAACGGTTCGGGACCATGCATCTCCTTCAAAACTTGCATGTGTTTCACTAATACCTTCCCTCCTCATCAAGGAAGCTTACAACATTTGAGAAGGGAATATGCATTGCGCTAGTGCTTCATTTGACTTTTTTGTAATGTAAGAAAGCAAGCTATGTATGGAGAAAGATTCCATGCTATGACCAAAAAAGAAAAAAATGGAGCGCCCTTGATTATTCTTTTGTAACTCTAGTTAAGGGATTTAGCTCGTCCTTATCTTCTCCCTCAAACTTCACCTATAACTCTTCACCTGTCTCAGCAAAACCGCATTTCTTTTCAGTTTTGATTGAGCACCAGAGAGATATGCACATAAATTATCAACAACTCCTCTGCACTCTTTGAAATGTTCCATGATTTTTCCCTCTAACATCCTCTTTTCCTCCCTAAGCTCAATGATTACATCTTCATCCTCTCTCAGTTGTTTTTAAGCCAATTTACGTTATTTTCTCTTGTTGTGGGCGAGGTAGAGGATAACTGACCTGTTTGACTCTATGAAGTTGGTGTTTTAATAATCGTTTATGCCAACCTCCTTCTCAACTCTTTGTTTTCTTGATAAAATTTGGCTATAACGTGTTGCGCTTGCTTCATTTGTTGTTTCATTTCCCGAGTATTTTCATCTTCCTCACCTAAATCCACTTGTCTTTCGTCAATTCCCTTGTTCCCACCTTCAACAAGCTCTAGTTGAACTGTGTGTATGAGAAGTTTCTTCACAGAGGACTTGGTGCACAGTTTACTAGGAGCTTGGATCTCCTTAGTTTTATCAGTCAATATTGACCTTCTATTCTTCGTGGATGTCAGTTGGCTAAATGGTGTGTCTTCTATTTCTTTCCCTTTTCTTTTTTCAGTAACATATTCCTTTCTCTCCTCTGAACTATGAAGTATTGATTCCTTTGCAAATAGAAGAATGTCTCATTTCGAGTCTCTGGGAATGTTAGTGGAAATCATAAAACAATTCTAGTGCTTGTTCAAATGTCTCAATTCTTCAACTACTAACATCTTAATTAATGAAAAATGGAATAAGTTGTTCCGTGGCTGATCAACCTTGGCTTGGACATTGTCTTCCATCTTTCCTAGGCTTGGACACAAGAAGAAAAGTAATTTTAAGGGATTTTTTCTTGTGAAGTGCATCGGTAACCTAATGTGGTATGGATACACCCTGTCAAACCTTCCTTCACAAGTGAAATATTTTTTGATTATGTTCAAAAGTTTCTCGAAAGGCTCTAGGAGATTCTTTCTTGGAATTTTGGCTCCAATTTTTCGATGTCGACATTCAGGCTTGATGAAATTCATATAACATGAAATGTCTAAAGGAATACCTTTAAACCATTTTTCTCCCCGCTGCGCAATATTCATTTCAGCTACCAAAGTTTCCTCCATCACTTGGAAAGTGATTCCCGCAATTGTCATGCTAACGCTAATAAAATTGAGGGAAAGTTGGTCAGCTAGTGTAACATTATATCCTTGAATACGTTGGCAAAAATGCATACATATGGATTATTCAAAATATGTCATAATCATTGGGTCTTCATTTATTAACTCCAAATCCCAAGGTTCAAACCTCATGGCCTTGCCACTTCTCACATTCTTTCTTTTTCTTTGGGAAGCTCCCTTGATGTTGGTATATATTAATTTCACTCACGTTGTAATGAATTGTAATACCCTCTTTGTGAGGAAAGTAAGAATGATGAACTTTGTAGAAATTACAAGAAAAGGTAGAAACATGAATCTTTGAGCGACAAATAAATCAGTAACAAAACTTTCTGGGGGCTGCAATAAAGAGTGACAGAGGAATTTGACGAAGTGGGAAAACTCGATGCCACGGTAAAGTGCGACGAAAAAATTAGGTGCAGTGGAAAATCTCGGTGTGGAATTAAAGTGCGATGGAAAAATCAAGCGCAATGGAAAAGTTAATGAGGCAGTATGAAATTCATAAGGAAGAAGGATGATTGTGAGAAGAAACAACTCGTCCAAAAATCTAGTTTATAGCAAGCTCCAAAATACTTTAATAAATGGCTGAGAACAATGGAGGAGATGCATCAAAATCAAAACGACAGACTTTCGTAATGACTAGAAACAAATACTTTTTACGCAGCGAAGGGCTCCAGAGCTTGCTAGAAAAACTACAGAGGACGCACAAACTCTCAAAGTGATGGAGAGGCATGAAGGGTGACCAATATTTATGCTTGAACGGACACATAATGAAATCATGGAAAAGGACTGTAAATCCATGGCATCGAGAAGTTAGAAAGATGATTGAATATTTGCGCAACAAACTCGTGCAACATGTAAACGTTTGACGTGTGCAAAGTACAAATGATAGAAGTTCCATGATTGTTTACTTTAAAGACTTCATGATTAGGAAATGATGCTCATAATATGTTTCAACATGACCTTTATCACAACCACTTGACTCAACTTTGGTGAATAATTTCAATATTTTCGACATGATTCGAGACTTAGGGAAGTGGACCTTTACGATTTAAACGTGAAGAACCTTACACCCCTTTAACCAAATTATGGCCAGACCCGTTACTCGATAATTACGAACCACTCTTTATTTGGTCACTAACGTTATAAAATTTGACACACTGATTATGACTCATCTAGGACCGACTCTAACTACAAAAATCATGGTTCTAACATGCTGAATGACTTTCCCCATAAATTATTCCAAAGAAACACAAAATACTATCAAATAAAATTTTAAAAATGATTTTAAAAATTATATTTTGTTTTCAATTGTCCTTAAATTATATAAACCATATATTCTCTTTTACCTAGGAATTAGAAGAAAAGATTGTATTTAATAAAAGTGATGATCCAACTTACTTAAAATTTAATTATGTTTTGTAATAATATACTTTTTGTTTTGATTGATATTTTCACCCCTTCATAGTTTAATTTTGAATGTCTTAAAGATTTAATCAATTTTCTTTAAGAAGCTATATATTACCTATCATGAAGCAAAAAATTATAGTATCGACTTTATAGCAAGTTTTGGATGTGCTGAGTTTCCCTAAAGGGAAACCAACTCCCATGGGGAAACCGATTCGACCGAACCATGCATGCATACTCTATACCAAAAGAATAGCATACTATGAACAAAAAAAATCCTATCTTCTGACAAACCCACATAAATGATAGTGCTAAACTCCAACAACCTATAAAGAATCTTCTAGGAACAACTAACATTTGTCAAAATAAAAAAAGCATTCTGACATCTGTGCACTTCTGTAACATCCCGCTCTGGCGCACTGAGACCACTTATTATTTAGGGACACTTGCTCGTAAGTGATCTGGACTTTTCTGATGTTAAAACATTTATACTTGATTATGATGCGTTATGATAAACAACATGATGTTTTACTATTTGATGTAGACAGGTGATATTGACTCAGTTTTATTGAGTGTGCAGGGTTTTGGACCTTGATGATGCAAAGGCATCGGTTGAACCCCTTGGAGTGTGATATTGGGTTGATTTACTTACTGTGATATTTCATTTGATATGATGATATGATGTTGACATTTCTGACATGATTGTTGATGATGCAGGCTGACGATAGCTTGTCGACTAGACTCACATATGGAGTAAAGGGGCCACACATGATTGTTACACATCAAAATCACTCAACTGGATAAGTGTCGCATATTGCCTCTCACTTGTCGCAAGTGTCGCAACTCCCTTACAACTTGTCGCAAGTGTCGCAAGTTGGATATAGAGTGTCGTGAATGTTGTCGGATCATGTTATCGCAACGACGACACTAAAGAGGCACTTGAAACATCTTATATACTTGGTTTGAAGGAAGAAACGGGTTCACTAGAGTCAAACATCTCTCAGCACCTAAGAGGTCTTCTTAACCAACAGTTTGGAAGGGGAACGCTCCCCTAAAACCGCCTGAGAAGCGCTGGCGCCCCTCTACCATGCTTCAGAAGCGTTGTAGCGCTTCTCCACCCTTTTGCAGAAGTGCCACTCAGATTTGAAGCGTTGGCGCTTCCCTTGGCCTTCTCTGGAGCGTTCTAGCGCTCTGATGCCCCTTCTGAGGGAGCGCTCTCCATTCTGGGTAAATTGTTAGCCCGGTGAGAA
>JZKD02S1909529.1:1008133-1028407 GCA_000966675.3 Picea glauca
AGCCTTGGAGGTGAGCTGGGAAGCTAGATCTATATTCTGGAATTGTGTGGCCCCTTTGCGGCTCGGGGGGCTAAGGGGGAAGCAGAGTACCCCTAGCGATTATCTGGGAGGTACCGGTGTAGTCTCTATGGTCAGCGAGCAGGAGCGGCGCGTAGCAGGAGCAACACAGAGCGCAGGATGTCTTCCAAAGAAGACGAAAGGAAACGGTATGATTTTTATTTTTGGTAGAGTAGAATGCTTGGATGTGACTCTTCGCTGTAATTTTATTGTTGTATAATTTTACCGCCAATGACAAACATTGTGATAGTTAGCATGCATGGTAGCATTTAGAGGGTTACGTTGTGGTTTAAGTGCTTGTGAATCTAATTTCTGGCATGCGTATGCCATTCTTGTCTGGGTAAAATTTTATTTATTTTTGTTCAAGACTCTGCAAATTATTTATCCATCGGGCTGGACTGTGTAATTTTTATTTGGGTGCATGGGCATGTCATTTTCGTATTTTCTGTTCTATGATCCATGCTGGCATTGACAACTTAACCTTGACTCCCCATGTCTTCATATTCCAATTTGATTTGAAAAACAAATAGTATCGTTCTACCCCATGCGTTAACCCTGTAAATGCCGTGTATTTCATTTTCTGTGCTAGCTTAGCCGAGGCGATCTGTCGTGTAAATTATCCCTTCCCTTGCTATGCTTGACTCGTATAAAGGAAGTCACTCGCCCAATTGTTCCCTTAAGTTATCGTTGGATTGTTGGCTAATTTACCCGTCTATAATGCTTGTTAGGTAGAAACAAAAAAAATAATAATTTCGTGTCTAAAACGTGATAAGGGTTCGATCTGTCTGCATTGCATTTCTTCTTAGAGGGTTTCCACGCAAATTTTTGTAAACAAAATTTATGATTGAGTAATGCAAGAGAGTGTAAGCAATGAATCTTATGCGTAGAGTTTGTCATAGATGGTAGGAAGCTCCTCGTTTGACAGTTTGGTCAGCTCCTTGAAGTCGTGCTTTCCTGGACATCCGTTGCACTGGCTTCGTTCCTTGCGCCCCCTGTTACCGGAGTGAATCCCATCCCTTTGCATAAATTGTTGACTCTGCTAAATTTCCTCCACTGTGGTAGCCGCATTTGCAAGACCCTTTCCCTTGCGTTGTCGTTTTCTGAGCCCCGGTGCCAAGGGATCTCGTGGTTCACCTGCGGATTACCCTCTTGGACAGTGGATCCTTAACCTTCAGAGATTTTTGTTGGATACAAAGGGATACGCATAGTCCGTGATGACCTTCCTGTGTAGCGCCCATGGCTTGCTGTAACAGCTACTGTTGTAGATCGACCGCATAGTTTAGTGTTCTGGCAGATCTTTCCTGTCATTCTTTTTCTAGGGTTCAACATAGTGTTGGTTTTAGTGTTAATTCATTTAACGAACGTGATGGATGATTGAAATAATAGTGGAACCAACGGAAACCTTAACACCAGTTCTGGAAGACGAACCCTGGACAGTTGTCCATTGATTCCTGACCTTCCAGCATGCGCACGCAGCCCATGTGTTCTGGCGCCAATTGTTGCCTCTGATCTTTCCTTTTTCTGGCATCTTACCTGGCTCGGGCCTTCTCCCACGTTTCCTATTTCTCAAAAGGAACCTTTTTAAATTGTCTTACCTCTTGAACGCCACAAGATGGTTCTTGAAACACAGGAATCTTTGCCCTTGATTTGTTTATTGGCAGCTGGAAAAAAAAAAAGGATGTTGTCAGAATGATTAATATCCAACGATATTACAAGATGATGGTCTTTTCATTATTATTTTTAGTTTTTAAATAATTAACACTGGATGTTAGCACTGGACCTAGGACAGTTAAAACAATAGCGCCCAACTTCACTTACATTTTGTTTATTATTTAAAAACTGACAGGTAGCACCAAAATAAAGCATATTTATATCTATTGAATGTTGAATGGACCCAGCTACTGGTGTTGAATGCTAGATGATAAAATCTTTATGTGAGGTTAATTAAATATGGTGGAGCTAATTATAATGAATGGGCAACATAATTTAGTTATGTTTCAGTTATATTATAGCTGCTTGCGTTTATACTTCTAGAATGGCTTAGTTCGGTTTTCATAAAACCTTGACTTTATATTATAATGAATCATATTATAACGGATGTATGGGAATGTATTTGTAATGAATGAATGAAATGTTATTGTGAAAGGTAATCGTAATGAATGTAAGGAAGTATTATTGAAATATTATTACAGTATGTTAGGGTAATTGTAATGAAAGATAATGTTATTGTAATGTTATTTCAGCAGGTTATTGCAATGTTACTACATTATAATATAAGGAATGTAAGGTAATGTTATTTTAATAAATCGTCTTATGATGGAATGTGTGAATTATAATGTGAGGAATTGATAGTGTAATCTAATGCAATATATTAGAATGTTAATGGCTTGATCATTAGTATAATGTCCTTGTAGTTTAGATGGTTAATTTGCGAAGTCCTTATATCATAATGTAATGATGCTAGCGCTATGGTGAAGTCATTGTAGTTTATCATGAAATTAGTTAGGAATTGCGAAGTCTTTATATTACCAAGGTAATGATGCTAACCCTCATGGGATGATTGATAATGTAAATTTACAATGACGACGTCAAATGATTTCAGGATAATTTGTTAATTATTGAGCTGTAGTGAAAGATTAATTGTTACTTATTGCGTTAAAACACATTTACAACCATTCATTATATTTATGATTACAATTGATGACATTTTATCTTGCTAGATGTTAAACCAGTCAAAGTTTCAGTCTTGTACTATAGGGCTCCCTTGAATGTGTTTTAGAGGGTACCTTGATGATGATTTATGATTTAGAGTTGCACAATGGAATGACTTTAAGACTCATATAGTTGGTAGTCCCTTGTTAAATTAAGATTGTGTTGGGTTGTAAAACTTTGTGTGTTTGGTCGGCTTCTGTCGGGTGGGAGGTAGACACCCCCAGGTAGCCTTAGGAGATATGTCTGTGTGTGATTTTTGTGTGAAGAATCCAGTGTCGTATCAAGAGTCTCGGGCCCTTTAAAGGCAAGGTTTCCACTCTTACGACACACCTGGCGGAGTTTACTAGTTTCTACCTGAGTAGTCGACCAAGAGCCTATTTGACCTTCTCTCTCTCCGGAGCAGAGAACTAAGATTAAACGCCCTGCTTTCCTATACAGAAATAGTAAGATCTACTACTATGGATTCTTCCCTCTATGTTCGTACCGTGCATAACCCAGTATGTCGTTAAGTGTTAGCGTTGTGCGCCTTGTGTCTATGGTCGTTTATTGCTTGCAGTTACTCGTTGTGTGCCTTCAATCTTCTTTGTGATGAACATCGTGGTTGTGTCTTGATGGTTGTCGGGTGGCGACATAGAGTCAAGTGTGTCTGTTACTTCTACACGTGCGCACACACCTTAAACACAAAAAAAAAATTTGCACTTGTTATCAGAGTTGTTTTCGTAACGAGGAGGTCGTTACAACTTATCGACTGACATGATGTATAGTGTGCTTTCTTGTCCTTGAATTCCTCTACAGGTTTGTCTCTCTTGTCATCAACTTACTTTGCACATGTGTCCATATCTCGTTCATCCTCCCCCTAGAATTCTGGAACAATAACCTCCCCCAAATATGTGGGGCATTGGTTCTCGAATCTAATGAATACAATGAGCAGAGCAAGGTTGAGAGCAAAGATTCAATTTGCTCTATGTGTTGTTCTAAGTGTTTCAAGAGAAAATGGAGGTCATCGACGTCCTTACAGAATGCAAAGACCAGATCTTGCAGAATTGAGATTGAATCTATGAGTCATGGCACGAAGCACAGTCCGACAGGAGAAGAGATTTGCCTCGAGTCGCTTCCACTTAAAGTTCTTGTGTTTGAGAATTGAACTCCTCCAGAGAAGGCATAGAAGGTGGAAACAAGGGTGTTGAAGGAGGTGGCAAGGGAGCAAAAGGTGGTGGAATAGAAGGGTGTGAAAGTTTTGGTTGTGAGGTCAAGGCCAGATCCGGGAGAGGTGCAGGAGAAAAGATGAGAGAATTACTCTTAATATCAAACCATTCAACTCGGCAAGCCCATGGAGATGATAGAGGAAGAAGACCACATTGACCTGGGGAGGATTGAGTTGAAGACAGAGTGGAGGAACTGAGTGCATAAGAAAAGGTAGGCAGGTGTTGGTTGGCCATGGCCACTCTATTCTGGTACCAGAGAGCACCTCTCTTTGTCTTCCCGTGAAGGTGAGGCATAGCCATACAAACATGAGGGTGAGGTGGAGATGCGAACATGGAAACCAAGGTGGGTAGGATAGAGAAAAACAAAGTGCAAGAGTAGCTAGAAGGAGAGGGGGATGGATACAAACTAGAGGGAGGGGTGTTGCCATAAGAGGGTGAATGGAGAGTAATTTCACATGAGTGTAGGAGGATCATATAGTGTATGTTCTCCATAGTCATGATGAGAATCCAACACAATATGAAATGAAGCATTTTTTTGGGATTGTGAAAAAATGAAGAGTTTTAAATTTCATCGGGTGGTAATAAAGGTCGGAGGGACTTGTAGGTGCCATCATGTGGCCCGTGGTGAGGTCAGAGTCTATGGCTTTTCGGATGGACAGGTGGATCTCTCTTACACCCCATCCGGGGGGTTGTCTATGCTAATATCCTTAGCGATGAAATCTTGGAGGAGGGGTTGATCATTGTGGGTGGGGGACATATAGAGGATATTTGGTCCTTCTAAAGCCACTCCAATATTATCCATTTTTTCTACTACTTGATTGGATTTTATTCTCACATGCAAAGGAATGAGAACCAGGTGAGGCGAAAGAGAGTTTTAATGGAACTAAGTCCTGTGGTAAGCCACCAACAAGGGGAGATGTTGTCTGAATCTTCCCCATTGAGTATTTTTGCGAAAAGGCTTAGAATTATTTGTGAATCCCCCTCGATTGTTAGTTTGTTGTGCCCCTTCTCTTGAGAAATTTTTAAGCCTTTCATGAGACTCCAGAGCTCAACTGTGTTGTTTTTGTTATGTCCAATGCTGCTAGTTGTGATAATCATAATGCTTCCTTGACTGTTGTGAAGAATCACTTTGAATCCTGTAGGGCCCAAATCACCTTTGGAGGCTCCATCAAAGTTTAATTTGATGAATCCTGGAGTTGGAGGAGACCAATGTGAAGGGATTCCCTTGTTTTGTAAACTTTTGGGTTTCCTTGAAAAATGTGGGTGGAAGTTGATGATCCATTTGTCTAGGATACGATTTTCCTAGGGAAGAGAGGACATGTCCTCCTCTTTCCAAGGATGAAGGAGGATGATTTCTTTGATGTTTTTGTTTATGTGTTGCTAGAATTTATACCAATAAAGAAAAGATGAAAGAAAGATTCATCAATTTCTCTCTTTCCATAGTTTCTAGAGGATGAAGCATGGAAGTAGTTTCCATATATGATTTAGGATTGGAGAACTATAAG
Organism: Picea glauca; assembly: GCA_000966675.3. Taxonomy (NCBI): domain Eukaryota; kingdom Viridiplantae; phylum Streptophyta; class Pinopsida; order Pinales; family Pinaceae; genus Picea; species Picea glauca. The sequence continues at coordinate 1,013,613 of JZKD02S1909529.1, forward strand.
CTGAGTCTCTCCATTCTTCTAAGGTCTCCTTGGTGCCTTCTCATTTGTGATATGTGGTGCGCATGATTGAGGCACAATGATCCCATATTTGCGTACTATAGGAGCAAAGATTGAGCAGGTGGTTTTGAGATTCTAAATATTTCCAGCAAAGAGGGAAAATGGAGGGCTCAACATAATCTCTTTTGGTGAGATTTTCCTAGGTAAGGATACCATTGTGTGAGACAAGCTAGAGGAAAGTGCTTATTTTTGGTGAGTGCTTGATTGACCGTATTTTTTCCCAAACTGGTTCCTGGGTGATCAAGTATGCGAATGTATTTACATTGTAGGATTCTTTTATGATGAAGGTGCCTCGCGAGGAGTACCCCCATCTTAGTATGTCATCTCCTTGAAAAATTTGAATTTTGCTGGAAGAAGTCAGCTTGTGCCAAGGTTGAAGATGCACGTGCACTGGAGCGTGAAGTTCTGTGTGAGTGGACTTCTAATGATGCCAAGTTGTGCTAGGGGGGTCCTCTTGCCAATAGTGTGTGACTGTGATTAGACCAGCTTGAGCGGTGGGGGAAAGAAAATTCTCTGACATGGAGTTCTTTGTTAAGGAGGGCCATTTTTTCCATGATTCATGCCAAAAGGTAGTTGTCCTTCCATTCCATATTTCCCAGAAAGCATGATGAGCTATCAGAGAGTGGCCCTGTCCTGTAGCGTTCCAGATCAAGAAGCCCTGGGTGTTTTCATTCCATCTTATAAGTTGGTTTTCCAAAATATGTGGAACATATTTCTTCCTCTAGAGTTTGGCCCAGAGGTCCTTAGCTCACTCTAACCATCTCCACCAAATATTCTGAATGAGATCTTTGTTGAGAGTGGCAGGGTCCCTTAAGCCAAGAACACCTTTTAATTTTGGTTTGCATATCTTTTCCCAACTGATCAGAGCTATTTTTCCTTCCATATTTTCTCCCTTAAAAAGAAAGTTTCTTTGAAGGGTCTTGATGACTGTAAGAATACATCAAGGGGAAGCCAGAGAAGAGAAGGTATAAATAGGAAAGGTTTGAAGGACTTATTTGAGAAGGATTAGACAACTGGGAAGGTTAAGCGTTCCAAAGGTCCAGGAGGAGATTCTTTTTCCCATTGAGGAAAGCAAACCCTCCCAGTAGTTATTCCGAAGAGCTTTATTAATGAGGGGAATGCCAAGGTATTTGTACGGAAGGGGGCTACCCATGAAGATCATTATGTTGGTGATATGAAGGGGAACAGGTAAATGGGTGTTAAAAAAAAAGAGCTAGTATTTTTCTTTATTAATGTGAATTCTTGAGGCTGTGCATAATGTTTGCAAGATACATAGAATACATAGGGCTTCACGGACGATGGGGGTGCTTAGCATTAGGGTGTCATCAAAAAAATGGCTATGGGATATTGGGGGATTCATGTCATGAAGGAGGAGTCTAGCTAAGACTTATCTGCTAGGGAAGCCTTGATGAAGCGACTAAGCCATTTTGCGATGATGATGAAAAGTAAGGGGGACAAGGGGTCCGCTTGTCTTATTCCACGAGAGGGCGAGAAGGGCCAGGAAGGAACATCGTTGATCAAAATGGAAAATAAAGTGTAAGAAGTGAGATTTAGAATCCATTCCACCTATTCTGTAGCAAATCCAAAAGAAAGAATAATTGATTTCATGTAAGCCCGACTGATTTTATCAAAAGATTTGGAAAGATGTAGCTTTAATAACATACCTGGAGTACCCATGCTATGAAGAGAGTGTATGAATTCATGGGAAAGGATGAAGTTGTCGAGAATTTTCCTGCCTTCAACATACCCTGACTTCTCAGGGAAAATGATGAGGAGAAAGAGCGGTTTGAGGCGTCGGGCAATTATTTTTGTTAACAACTTATAAATTACATTGCAAAGAGAAATTGGTATGAATTGTTTAGGATGAGTGAATTGTTATTATTTGGGTTTGAGGGTTAGGAAAGTGGCATTAAGAGCACGGAGAACCTGATCAGAGTTGAGAGAATACTCGATGATGTCCCAAACTTCCTCCGGAATCATGGGCCAACAAAAGTGAAAGAAGTCCACCGTGAAGTCGTACAGACATTGAGATATTCCTTCGAAGGTGTGTTCCATGGCTAGTTCTACTTATTCAATTGTATTTGGTCTGGAAAGAGCTTAATTATTCTCTCGAGTTATGAAACTGGGGATGTGATGGGTGATATTTTTTATTTCAGAGGATCTGTCAATAGGGAGGTCAACTAATAGATCTTGGTAATAAGAGACTAGTTCCTACTCGAGATATTCATTTTCTTTTAGAGTTTGTCCTTGCTCCATGAACATGCAAGATACCAGATATATAAAATATGAAGAACATAAATGAAATGCTAGAAATGACAGAATAATAGTAAAATATCCAGCATAATCTTCACAATACACAGAAATGATATACAAAATAGCAACAGAAATAACACTTTTATTCAGATAGCAATGTTCACAGGCCTCTTCGAGGGGGAAACCTCTAGTCGAGCAGTGCTTTGTTACAATAATCTCCAAGCTAGGGTTCTCATACCCTCACCTCTTATTTATACTAAATATGTCTATTAAGAGAAACATCTAGAGGAAGATCCTTCTAGAAGAAGAAGCTTCTATTAGGTCTTCTTACATCCGCCTTATTCTATTTTATTGAAAGGCCTTATTAATATTGACCTTTATTACATCTGAACACATTGATCTACCTATGTGTGGGTTAGGACCTTAACATGTCTGCCCCCTTAAAAAAAACCTTGTCCTCAAGGCTTGAGATGTGGAAACTGTTGTAGAATGGTAGTTGGTTCCCAAGTGGCATATGCTGGAGTCATGTCTTTCCACTGTACTAGCACTTCCTTGATGGTTCTTTGACGCAGGCGACGCTCACACTGGTCCAAAACTACTTCTGGATGTAGCCAAATGGAGCCTTCTTCAGCTAACTCTGGAAGGTTGGTTTGAATTTGGCACCAAGTTCCAATCACCTTCTTCAAGCATGAAACATGAAAAACAGGATGTATCTTCGATTGACTGGGTAGAGCTAACTGATATGCGACTTGTCCCACATGCTTGAGAACTATGTAAGGGCCATAGAATTTGGGTGCTAGCTTCTGACAATGCTCAGCCTTGAGGGAAGTTTGCTTATATGGTTGCAGTCTCAGAAACACCTGATCCCCTTCTACAAATTGACGTTCAGAGCGACCTTGATCTGCTTGCTGCTTCATTCTATTTTGTGCCATGACCAAGTTCTCTTTAAGAGTATGAAGGATGTCCTCTCGAATTGTAAGTGTTTGGTCAACCGCCTGGACCTTCAAGGTACCCGGTTAGTATGAGAGAAATGAAGGTGGCTTCTGTCCATATACTGCTTCAAAGGGAGTCATGTGAGTGGCTGTATGGTATGTAGTGTTGTACCACCATTCGGAGAGGGGTAACCATTGAGCCCACTGGTGTTGTTTTTCAGAGGCAAAGCACCTCAGATATGTTTCCAAACACTTGTTGACAACTTTCGTTTGACCATCCATTTGGGGATGATAAGCTGAGCTGAGATGCAATTGTGTGCCTTGTAGCTTAAACAATTCTTGCCAAAAATTGCTTTTGCAAGTTGGGTCTCGATCAGAAACAATAGAGTGCGGCATGCCATGCAGCTTGAAGACCTAGTCCATGAAAATTTGAGCCACTGTGGATGCAGTAAATGGGTGGGAAAGAGTGGAAAAATGAGCATACTTGGAGAGGCGATCCACCACCATCATTATGACTGATTTATTCCCCGATTTGGGTAAGCCTGTAATAAATTCCATAGAGATATCCTTCCAAATAGAAGGGGGAATCGGAAGCGGTTGGAGGGTGCCTGGATATTTGACTATTTCTCCCTTGTTGTGTTGACACACCTCACATTCTGCAACAAACTTACGGATGTCCTGTTTCATACGATCCCAGAAAAAAGAGCGTTTGACTCGGTCATATGTTTTGGTGAATGTTGAGTGCCCCGTGGTGGGTGTAGCATGAAGCTCAGAAAGCACCGTGGATTTGATCTTGGATTGTTTACTTAAATACAAGCAACATTTGTATCGAAGCTCATCCTAGAGCCAGGAGTATCCTAGGGGAGCCGGAGCCTTGTTCTGCAGTTGTTGGATCATATGAAAAATTTTGGGATCTTGAAGCCATTCTTGGCGCACAGCTTGGAGCCAATAAGGTACAATGAACGAAAGAGAAAAAAGATATTCTTCGTCTTCATATTTGCGGGACAGTGCATCCTCCATCACATTGTCTTTGCCCTTCTTGTAAATGATATCATAATCATATCCAAAGAGCTTAGTCACCCATTTTTGTTTTTCCTGGGAGGAAATGTATTGTTCCAGAAAGTACTTGAGGCTTTGATGGTCTGTCTTAATTTGGAAGCATTGCGCCAAGAGATACAGACGCCACAACTCAACGGCATGCAGAATCGCCAACATTTCTTTTTCATAAATGGGTTTGCCCAGATTCTTTTCAGACAGTTGCTTGCTAGTGAAGGCCAAAGGTCACCCCTCTTGCATAAGGACAACACCAATTCCTTTCCCTGAGGCGTCACATTCCAACACAAAAGTCTTGGTGAAGTCAGGAAGTACCAGAACCGGAGTGGTGCACATGGTTGTCTTCAAGGTTTGAAAAGCTTGAGAAGTTGCTGGAGTCCAAGTGAAAGATTTCTTTTTGAGGAGGGCTGTGAGAGGTGTTGCAATCTTTCCATAGTTCTTAACGAACTTTCGATAATACCTTATGAGGCCCAAAAATCCACACAAGCTTTTGAGAGTCTTTGGGTGCGTCTAGTATTGCATAGCTTCAATCTTTCTCGGGTCTACCCTGACGCCATCCTTTCCCACCAGATGACCCAAGTATTCTACTTCGAAGGAACCAAAAGAACATTTGGACTGTTTCAGGAAAAGATGGTGCTGAGAGAGTAGGCAGAGAACTTGATCTACATGATTAAGATGGTCTGTCTAGGTTTTTCTATATATGAGGATATCATCAAAGAAAACTAAGACAAAATGACAGATAAAAGGGCAGAAGACATGGTTCATGAGGCTTTGGAAGGTGGAGGGGTGTTATTGGATAAATCCATGAGTTCTGACACAAACCGATCTCCCTAGATCCACCTAGTATCTAGAACAAAACAGGACAGAATACTACACTTTCCCTAGATCTAGTCTATTGAATGAACTAAGAGATAAGGGTTGCGGACATACCTTATGAAAACTTTCCTTAGATCTCTGTTGTTCCAAGCTTCGCTCCAATTCTCTTGTCCCGTCCAGATCACAACAAAATGAACCAATCGAGGTAAAGGCAGGTTAACTTATTCAATGACTAGTCTATACATATGATCAAGGAATTATGTAATGAAGTGACATCATCTTTATGGGAAAGGGACATATTGCTGTATTAAATTAATTGAAAGTGAAACTTACAACCTGAGCCTTGATGTCATAGGTCTCCTTTCGATGGATTCTAGCTCTGACACACACACTTGCTCATGCATGAAGAAAATCAACTACTTGTGATGACCTTGTTGTTGTCTCTTGCTGTTGTAGCATCAGTCCTCCATACAGTCTTGCACTGATTCTCTAATCAATCTCTTGCTAAATTACTACTTGCTGAACTTAACCCTTTCCATGAGCAATCTCCTCAATATATAGAAGAAGATAGTTTAGTTACTTGGATAGGGAATGATCCCAAGATATCTGGAATGACAGTACTTGAATAACCACTCGAAATCCAACTCACCCTTCTAGAAGATTCCCTTCTAGAAGGTTCGATATCTTTATCTTTTTCCCCTTTAAGAGAATGTTCTCACCCTAACCATGAGTACAATGAGAGAAGTTCACACCCCATCTTAAAGCAGCCTGCGAGAAACAGGCATTCTCGCAGGTGAATATATAAGTAGCCTGCGAACATGTTTCAAAATGTGAATTCTGGAAGAAGACAACTGTAACTTTTCTCAGGAAAGTATTATTGGTAAAGAGCTTGATTTTCCATCATCATGATATCACGATGAAATCATCACAATGACCAAATTTGTGGATAACAGAATGCCCCCCAAAGTCTGAGAGTGGAACCAGTGACAGTCGATAGACTTTGTAAGCTGCATGTGTGTGTCAAGAACCAAAAGCACATCTAATCAAAGACCTGCAAACACCCAAGCATCAGCAGAATATTATGTATATCTCACTCGAGGTAGGCATTCCCATACTCAGATCATAGACTGATGACATCATAAACAAAGGTCATGGCAACCAATCATACACTGTGGATCCATGCCGCCAATATATAGCACAGCCACCTGAATACACTGTGGATCTGTGCGACAAATTTTCAGTCAAGACGACATAGCCATGAAACATACACAGTGGATCTATGTGTCGCAAACTCCATCGCAACCTGGATCACAAAGATAATATCCAGGGTCTTCAATCTCGTTGCCCAAAGTACGAATCTAACCATGTGATTACATGTGTTGAAGTTGAACATGGTAGAAACCACTTGATTACCGGTCATTGATGTATACCATTAACAAGTGCGAGGGAAATCACCATTGATGTCAATGAATTCCCAAGGTACGATAGTACAATCCATTGACTGTGAATAAATGAGTTGATGTCGAACACTCGACGAAATCTCTCGATTAGGGGTCAATGATGTAAACCCACTGTCGAAAGCGAGAAACTTGCCATTGAGGCATGCAAGCTTCAAGGTACTAAATAATTTCTAAGTCTTGATTCCGGAAAATATGTTGAAGTCGACAGAACAAGATTCGTCACAGGAGGGCCTTGATGTATCCCACATCAGTGACACGAAATGAGTAACAGAGTTTGAAAGTGAAACAGAGTATGTGACAATTTGACTTTGGACACAGGGAAGGCCGACTCGGAGTGAAAGTAGAACTGCAGATGGCCGACTCAATTTAGGTTGGACTACTCTTGAACATATGAACGACACGACCAATGATTTGGCGACATTGACTCAAAGACGACACATGAAAAGACCTTGTTATTGAATCAAATGAGAGACAAATGGATTTCCCAAACCGGCTTCAAATGATGAATAGGGGGTGTCATGTTCAAGAGCAACACTTACTGCCAATTAACACAAAGACAAAACATATTCCTTTCCCAAATTTCCCCCCACCATTTCTGGCAAGTACCTCTTTATTTTTACACAAGCTTGAAGAGGATCACATATGCTTGTTGATATAAGCTCATCCTTCGGACGAGTCCCTCGAGTATTTTTAACGAACCCTAAGAAGGAGTGGTTCGGTCCCATTATGGGTCAATCAATGTTTGTTTAACGAGTCCAGAGATAGCAAACTCAAAGGTTTTTCAAGATTATAGAGTTTGGAAAAACACTCAAAAGAGAACTCTCTCAGTGCCTTTTTCGTACAATAGTCCAACGCGACCGAAAAAGGGTTAAACTATTGCTCGAAGGACGCATAACTTCAAATACTTTAACGAGTGTGAAAAGAGCAAGATCACTCGGCAATATTTTCATATTTAGGAATCGTGAAAAGAGATTAAAGTTAACTCCAGGGGGGTTCCTTTTTCGAGTAACCTCAGCGAGCCTGGAAAAGGAATAAAACAACGCTCGATCACGTTCTCAAGTCTATCGCAAGTGCAAGAACGGATAAAAAAGGCACTTAAAAAACCATAGGAAACAAACAAAACACATCATATTGCAAAAGTTTTTCATCCATAATCATCTGCATTGGGTACCTGCAAGCCATTTTACTCACTTTTGTATTAGACATTAGGGTAAAAGAGTGAATAAATATGAAAAAACCCACTTTTAATATGGTAAAAAGTAAATAAAACAAATTTACCATTCATTTTTACCATATTGTTTTACCCATTTACCATTATAGTGCAAAAACTTCCATTTTACCTTCGATCTTCATCGTTGATTTTCGAGAGCTTCGGGGCATCATTTCGTGAACCGTCTGGATCAGATTGGTGAGTTCTCAATTCCCTAGCCTTTCGTGGTTTAATTTCATGATTTGAGTGGCTAAATTCCAAGTTTTTGAATCAATTTTGAAACCCTATGCGTGAATGAGGATTCTCGTAGGCTGCCCATACGGGGCCTGCGAGAAGTTCTCATTCCCGCATGTGGGCTTGAGCTACAGTGCGAGAAGTTCGCACTGTACGCTAAAGCCACCTGCGAACAACGCAGATTCCAAATTTTTTTATAATATTTAGCCAATACAACCAATTTTCCTCATGTTTCAAATCATTAACTAGCTTCACATGGTTGTTATGCAGGTTAATAACTATCACAATGGTGCTCGAATGGAGGGAAAGAGAACACGAGGATGATAATGCCACCACCGAGAATCACCCTCAAACCATTGCCGCTTTAAGAGATTGTGGTCTCCTAAAGTATTTCCGAATACCGGGCATGAGAGCCCAAGTCCGATTGTTGGAACATTTAATCCGGATGTGGGATCCATATCAACAGGTTTTTAATGTCGGTGCTCACACATTGACGATTGATATTGAGGATATCTATTTCCTGACCGGATTGTCAAGACGGGGTTCTTATGTCAGTTTGACTGGTAACCGCAGGGGTGGTATGAAAATGAGTGAGTATTGCTAAGAGTATTGCGTGCCAGAGGCTGAACGAAAAAAAGGAAAAGTGGCCATTTGGGGAGTTACTGATATAACCCTCCATACCATCCTCTTTACTATAGCTCGAATGGCAGGAAGTGCTGCCCCGCATATGGATCTACAGAGCTACTTTCAGTATGCCCTTGAGTGTGTCGAGCCTTGGGTCTTCAACTGGGCCGACGCAGTGTTACGCAACCTCAAGAAACAGCTGACCAAATGCAGGTGAGGGGATTTAAAGCAATTTGGTTATGGATCATTGCTAGTATCTTTCTTCTGTGAGAGGGTTCCAGTGTATAGGCTTCAGGATGATTGGCACTTTCCGGTTCCCAAGGATCCACGGATGTTACAATGGTGCCAACTTATGGCCAGACATGTGACAGGACTAATCGTCAGGTATGATGATTGCTTCTTCGACTGGCTCCAAGGCAAGGTTTTGATGATAGAGGATTATGCGTATGTCGGTTTGGACTTTCACGGTGATCCTGACCTTGCTCTTCCTGAAGACGCACAGTGGGGAGATATTGGTAAGAAGTATACCAACTTTTTAAATTTTTAGATGTTTTTGTATTTTCATCATATTAAATGTTTTTGGTTTTATGGTTTTATCCGAAGACTAATACCAAAATCTTGTTGATAACACATATTTTGGGGCATATAGACCAGTTGGTAGTTCTCCTATCCAGCGTCGAGGAGAAGCAGCAGTTCCAGTCCCCCAGTATGCCGAGGACTATCTTACAGTAGAGAAAAACTTAGAGGGTTTGATGGCCGATGTTCCAGAGATGCCTCTGGAGGAGATCCCACGACGTGATCAACGTCACACCGTGGGAGTCTCTGCCTCTATGGGTCATTTGCTCCGTAGAGTTGCTAGGACCTTAGCATGCTATCGTGAACATCATTAGTGATATCACTTTGTAGAAGCCAAGAGCTTCATTTTTTGATATTTTGGTCTTCGGACACATTTTGTAAAAACAAACTTTGATCGTTATATATACATGGGATCTACCGACTTACTTTACATTTGTGTACAATTTAATGTGTTTGATTTTATAAGTGATTTAAATGTCTGTCCAATACATAATTAGATAAAGCATCTGTCAATGTATTAAGACTTCTCGGAATGTGTTGATATTCTATTTAATCAAAATGTCGTTCCAAGAGGCGAATCCGCAAGTATACCCTTAATAACGTAGGACTTCGAATAGAATATACATTACTGAGTTGCAGTACCACCAACTGCGAGTCAAGTCGAACAACCAAATGATGAATTCCTAGAGAGATAGCATCAACCAATAATTCAACCATGGCACTATACTCGTCCAAGACATATACCTCGCAGGGATATGAGTTCGTTTGTCGGGGCATAGATTGCCCAAGCAGCGGAAGCTAGGTTCCGAGTACTACAGCTAGCACCATCAACGAAGCCAATATAAGGTAGCGAAAACTCCGACATTTGGTAAACAAACACAACGTCACGTAAGGGTAGAGACCAGATAACGTCAAAAGAAAAACCAAAGTAACACACTCACGCAGTATGATACATAAAATACAAGTACTCATGCACAAATGACTCATGCATAGTACTTCTTCAAGTACAACCCATTCCTAGGTTCACTCAAAGGCACACCATCATAATCCACTAACTCATATGCTCCTTTTTCTAAAACTCTGCTAACAATGTAAGGCCCACACCACATTGGTTCGAATTTTCCATCTCCTTGGGCATCTTTATCCTGTTCATATAGAAGAACAAGATCTCCTTCAGAGAAGACATGAGGTTTGACATGCTTGTCATACTGTGCCTTAACACGTTTTTTCTGGGCTTCTATTACAAGGGTAGAGTTACGACGAGTCTCGTCTAATCGCATCAAATACAACAGTCGTTTCTCTTCGGCAGAAGTATTAGGCAAGAGTTCTACAGCTAGCTTCAAAGACGGTATTTCACATTCTATTGGCAGAATGGCTTCCATGCCATAAACTAGTCGAAAAGGTGTGAATCCCGTGGCAGACTTAACAGATGTCTGATATGCCCACAATGCCAAAAATAACATTGTATGCCAGCTAGTTTTATGGATTCCTATCATCCGTCGAATCATAGTTATAAGAACCTTATTGATGGCTTCGACCTGGCCATTGGCCTATGGATAATAGGGCGTTGAGCTATCATGACGAAGTCCCAACTTCTCTGTAAGTTCAGACATCATATTATTTCTAAAATGACTACCGTGATCAGTAACGATAGCCTGAGGAACACCAAAACGAGTGATGACATGGTTAAAAAGAAATAAGGCTGCAGTCTTCCCAGTATTATCGAATGTCGACATTGCCTCGGCCCACTTTGTGAGATAATTAACAGCTACGATAATGTAACCATGCCCCCCGGCCGAGTGAGGGTGACATGTCATAAAATCAATGCCCCATTTAGCAAAAGGACCTACTGAGACCATAGGATGAAGGGGAGCAGGATGTGATCGAATCTTCTGATTATAAGTCTAGCAGGCATGACACTTCTGAACAGTAGTAATGCAGTCAGTGAAAAGGGAAGGCCAAAAGTAACCTGCACGTAAGATCTTCCGGGTAGTAGCATACCCAGACATACGACCACCACATGCTCCTGAATGGCAGTAATTCAAAGCTTTCTCAGCTTCATCAAAATTCAAACAACGCCGAAAGACAGAGTCAATGCCTTGACGGTAAAGAGTATCGCCAAGGATAATATAATGACGTGCTTGGTAATGGACACGATGTCATTCATTACTGGAAAAAGCAGGCCGAAAAGTTTGAGTTTGGAGATATATAATGATATATTTGTACCAAATATCATCGATACTGATAAGGAAAAGTGACTCATCAGGTAACGAATCGACTGCTACCTTTTCCATGGTAGTGTGGGGAAAATCACAAATTAACTCAGCGAAAACTAGAGATTTCTTCGACGTGGCGTGATCGAATTCCAAATCGAATTCCCGGAGAATAACAATCCACTTGGAGTACCTGCCCCCCAGCAATTGACGGGTCAATATGTGTTGCATGGGGTTACAGTGGGAAATCACTGTAGTCTTCCTGGAGAGAATATAATGACGGAAACGTTGGACTGCTTGTACAGCAGCCAAGGCCAGCTTTTCAACATGTTGGTACTTGATTTCCGTGGATGATAAACTTCTACTCAAGTAACAGATAACATGTTCATCGTGGTTATCATCCTCTTGAACGAGGACCATGCCGATAGTATACTCAGACACAGCTAGATAAGGAAAGTAATCTCGACTATAATCCGGAGGGAAAAGAAGAGGAGCTTTTGTGAGGGATAAATTTAAAGCCTCAAAAGCATTGTGAGCAACCGTATCCCAGACAAACTCAAAATATTTCTTTAGGAGACGTGTGAAACCTCGAGTAATCTCGGCATAATTCGGGATGAAATGACGAAGGAAGTTTGATTTCCCCTGCAAACTTTGTAACTGATGTAAAGAAGAAGGAGGAGGGAGATTAAGAATTGCCTCGACCTTGATAGGATCTACCCAGATCCCATGGTGTGAAACAATGAAACCGAGGAGACGGCCATATTCTACGCAAAAGACACATTTATGAGGATTCAGGCGAATGAGATAGAATCGGCAACGAACGAAAATCGCTCAGAGATGTTTAGGGTGATCGACTCGACGTAAAGAGTGAGCCGGTAAATCGTCCAAATAGGGTTGAACAATATGCTTAATATCATGAAATGCATAAGACATAGCACGTTGGAACGTAGCACCTACGTTCTTTAGACCAAAAGGGATTTTTCTGTAAGTGAAAGTACCCCAAGGACAAATAAAAGTCGTTTTATGTTGGTCCTCATGAGTGATATTGATTTGATTATAGCCGGAAAATCCATCCATGAGGGAAAAGATTTCACTACTGGCATAGTCATCGACGATCTGGTCGACGAAAGGGGTTAGAAAATTGTCCTTTGGACAAGCTTTGTTGATATCCTGATAATCAACACAAACGTGTATACTACCACCCTTTTTATCAATCGGTACGGGGTTGGAAACCCACTCTGTCAATGCCATAGGGTAAATAAAACCGGCTTTAAGAAGTTTTTCAACTTCGAGTTTAATAGCTGCCGCTTTATGTGGATGAATAGGATGAAGGCGCTGCCAGACTGGTTTAGCTCTGGGGTATGTATTAATCTCAAGAATGACGATAGCAGGGTCAATACCCGGCATCTCTTCGTAACTCCATGCAAATATGTCATGAAATTCTTTGAATAATGAAGTATAAGTGACAATTTCTTCAGGAGAACATGAAGCTCCAATATGAACGTTCTCAACGATCCCAGGTTTCACTGAAATATCTATGGGTATTGTGGGTGAAATGTTACTGAGGTTCCCTTCCGCAAACACATCACATGTAGATCCGGGAACGGTCATGGTGACCACAACGGTCGACGGAGTCGAAATCCGGTGATAATTCTCGAGATTATGTTGTTCCAGAAACAGTATGGAACAATGATGCCCATCATCCCAAGGTGTATCAGCCATGACGGACATGATCATCTCGTCAGTGGGAAAGATAACGTGAAAAGGATCAAGAGACAACTCCTCAAGAGAAGGTGTAGAAGGGGTTGTTGATTGGATTGCATGATAAGAAGACTCAACCGGACTTAATGGCATAACATTTCTGAAACGAACATGATCTCCAGGATCAGGTACTATCCAAGGGTCAAAAGACACCAGAAGTGCATAAGGTACAGTAGAGATCATATTAATGGAAGCAACTGATGGGCTTGGAATATTGGGTGGTGGTGGTATGGGGAAAGTACCCATTAACAACGAGTCTTTTAAGAGACCAACACCAACATTCTCATAACCCGGAGGGGTGTTTGCTATGAACGACATGTTTCCCGTGCGAGTATCGGCATTGAAAGAGGCAAGTTGATCGACAGTAACCATTTTTCCCTGGTGAGGAAATCGTAAGACACGAAAAAGGGTTGACACAACAACACGCATAGAATCGACCCAGCTTCGACCAAGTAGAAGATTGTAATCTAGGGGAGTATCAAAAACTTCCACTTCCACCTGAACGGTCTTACCTTCCAAAGTGACAGAAAATGCAGGTAGAACACCATAAGGTTTAAAACCAGAGCCATTGAAGGCTTGCAAAGTGTTTTGTGATTTGTTTAACAAGGGAGAGCCAATGGCTTTCCAACAAGAAAAAGACATTACGCACGTAGAGGCACCCTCGTCAACAATAGTCTGACAAATACTCTTGTCGGAGACCACAACTTGGATTTGAAAAGCAAGATGTGAGGGAAATCTTGGAATATGATCATCCAAGTTAAACACTATCAGATTATCATCAGTTGGATCAATACCACCAATAGCTTTCAATAGCGCCCTTCGTTGTGCAGGACAAGACTGAAGGACTTCCAGGGCGGACATCGTTGAAGGTGCTTGGGCTAGATCTTCGACAATACTATAGTTCTGGGCTGCCCGAGCATGAGGATTGAATTCTGACTTCTTAACGACACCTTTCGGAGGTCGTAAAACTGTATCAAGACTCGGTCGTTCGAGATGAAGAGGACCGGTCGTAGGTGGATTGGGTGGGGAAGGTTGTACCAAATCGGGAGGTAAGTCATCAACCTTCTCCTTAGAAGGAGTATAGTCTTTAGCTATAGTGGCAAGTGCAACATTGTTTTTCTTGGAATACCCGGTGCACATCAAAGCATAAGAAGATGTAGGAGTACAAGGTTGGTCATGAATGTCCAACGAATGCTGCTTTTGCTACAGGAAGGGTTGAGCCATGACTGCCGGCGTAGAGGGTTTTGGTGTTCCTTGAAGGAACTTGTTAACCTCGGCATGTCTCGGACAATCCTTCGTGTAGTGATCCTCACCACAGATAAGGCAAGGGTAGCGTGGTTTGTGCTTATCGCGGTCATCAATAGGAGGATATTTGGTTTTCTCATTCAGATTAGTGTTTTTACCCTCCTTATTCTTGCCTCTCCCTTTTCTAGACTTATTCTTATCGGCCGGTGTGGATTGAACAACGTTCACTTCAAGGGTTTTACCGGCGGGAGGAGCAGGAGACGGAGCACTTTGTACATTAGAAGAATTGGATTTCAGGGTTGTAGTTGAAACGGAATGTGAGTGGCTATGAGTGGAACCAATCACACCATCAGCTGCATGT
>JZKD02S1909529.1:1036031-1052021 GCA_000966675.3 Picea glauca
ATTAGGTCTTCTTACATCTGTCTTATTCTATTTTATTGAAAGGCCTTATTAATATTGACCTTTATTACATCCGAATACATTGATCTACCTATGTGCGGGTTAGGACCTTAACAGACCAGGTGCATAATTTGATTTCTATGTCTGCGTTGGATCATCACTTGGTATAATAAATTGGTGTTTCATTCCCCTTCTTGAAGCCATTGTATTCATGATTTTTCCCTCCATAGGACTTCCTCTTGAGACCATCTTTCCTCCAACTGTTGTTTGAGTAGAGTTTCCTGCACTTTGAGATCCTCCATGAGGCCATGATTCCTGATATGGACCTAGATGAGTTTCATTTGATCGTTCATGTTTCTCTGGGCTTAAAAAATATTCCCGAAGTTATGTTTGTTCCAAAGATTAAGGATTTTATTAAATTTTTTTAGTCATTGCCAAAGATAGAACATTTTGGAACGATGTGAGATGGCAACTTCCCTCCACCATTTCGGAGCCAAAGGTTGGAATTCCTAGTGGTCAAGCCATAAATTCTCAAATTTAAAGGGCTTTTGTCCTAGAGAGCTAGAGATATCCAGTGATAATTGCATAGGCGAGTGATCAGATCTCGAGGTGTCCAAGATGCTAGCGCTCATCGCTAGGCCATCCATTAAGAGGGTTTCTGAAATGAGGAATTGATCAAGACAACATGCAACCTATTGGGAGCTTGAACGCTGGTTTGACCAGGTGAAAAGGCCATTTTCGGTTTCCATATCTATGAGACCGAGCTTGTCGATAAGATCTTTAAAGTGCCCACTTTCTGCCTCGATTATGTGAGTTCCACCGCTCTTTCCTTCTAGGTGGCATACCATATTGAAGTCCCCCACCAATATTCAACTGCCATCGATGATTAGGTTAGCTAGCCGATTCAGATTCTAAAATGAAGTTGAGTTTGTCCCCCGTGGTGGTTGGTCTGTAAACATTTGTAAGGAAGTCTATCTTATTGGAGCCAATGAGTCGATATTCTGGTGAGATTGTCCATATGGTGGTGAAGAAGTTCTCGAGAAACATAGTGTTGGGGTTCCAAAGGATGGCCAAGCCACCAAATGTGCCTTTGGAATCAATGGTCATCATTTTCCCATGTTTCCAACATCTAGAGAGGATTTGATTCATTTCTTCCCTAGCACATTTTGTTTCTTCAAGTAAAAGAATATCAGGTTGATGTGATATGATACGATCTTGTAGAAGCCTTCGCTTACTACGACAGTTGAGAGTGCATGTATTCCAAGAGATGAGATTCATCAAGAGGATGGAGAGGTGAGAGGGGGAAAGCTATCAGAGATGAGATGTATCTGACTTGAGCTTACCATGAAGTGACTGATTTCCTGTATGAGTTTCTGGGTGGATTTTCTTCCTCTTTTCTTCTCATCCTTCTGAAGGTTGTGTTGTTCTTTCTGCTGGATGCACTGAATGCCTAAGCCAGTGGTGGATCTAGCCACAGATCTCGCTGAGGAGTTTAGGAAGACTTTATGCACCTTGTGAAGCTGATATGGAGGGATGGTGTACCATTTCTGCTTGCGATAGCCTTGTTCTAAGTGTTCGAGGTCTACTCCCACCAGATCTTGGTCCTCTAGATACATTTTGGTGTCTCCTTCTTCAGGGTCAGAAGCTTTGCCAACTTTGGCATGGGAAGAGGAAGAGGAGGGGATCTACTCGAAGAAAGGGGTGTTGGAAGGGTTGTCTTTTTCATTGTTGTGGGTGATTGTTCCTTGAGGAGGTAGCTATGGCTCGTCCATATCTTCTGGAAGTTGCTAAGGTATTATGAAGGAGTTCTTGGAGGGGGGTTCTTTGTTGTCGTTTTACATAGTTTTCCTGGTTGTTTGGCGTCATATCCCTACTACCTAGGTGAAGTCATCCCTTGATTTGTTTGCTTCAGGATTATCAGCCTTGCTTTCAACAATTTTCAAAGGGAATTATTTGAATATATTCCTGTCCTCTTGGAATTTTATACATCGGAATGGTATGTGCTCATAGTCAATAGTTTGAGACCAGTCCTCATCATGGTATTCCAGGGCTATGGAACGAAGGAGGGGCTTTAGGATGTTGATATAGACACAAATGTGAGCATAAGAGGTATACCTTCTCTACTTAGTCACCTCTAAGGATTTGACATAGGTCCTAATAGTGTTTTCTATGCCCATGAGGATCTCTTCTAGTCCCTGTGGTAGGGAGTATAGACAGATCCATACTAGGGCATGTACAAAGCATTATTTTTCAGGGTTGAACTTCTTCGTCCATAAGAAATAGGGTCCCCTGTCAAATATGTGATTTTGATCTTCTAGGTTATGGAAGATGATGGTAAAGAATCCCTTGGAGACTATCTATAGGTCATACTGTTCTTTAGGTTTCCACCAATATTGTATCCATTTGACAAGCTCTCATTCAGAGGGCCATAAGATTAGGAATTTTCCCACCAGCGCGTAGTCCCTCATGTATTTTTTATGTTCTTTGATGCAAGGTGTGATGATCACATATTTTGGTGCTAGCGGTGCCTAAGGTATGCATTTACCAGGTTCCCAAAGACGTGTTGTTTTCGCTGGAATAGTTCCCGTGTCAAATCTCCATTTCTTTTCCTTTAGCAACACCTTCGAAGAATATTTGTGAACGATGCTCTGGAGGTGGCTCGAAGAACAACCAACGGAATCCTCCAGTAGAATATTCATGTGCCACAACCTTGCGGTAGGACGTGCCTCGCGGTCCGTCTTCATTGGGGATCATGTCTTGCCCCGCATGGGGCGGCAAAAGTGAGTAGCAGGGAGCCGAGGAGCCTAAACCATAATCCGATCCAAGATTCCTCTATGATGTTAAAGCTTTAATGATTAATCAAAATCCTTTATCCAACTTATTTTTCGATGACAATACGTGAAGAATAATTGTAAAGGAATGAGGGAAGCCTCTTGGTTAACCTAAAAACTATTGTTTTTAATTTGAAATTGTAAATAATTAAATGTTCTTGGATTTGTTCAATTATTTTTTGATTTTTTTGGGACAAGCTTCTATCTCAAACATCACAATGATAAAAAAAGTCACTAACCTTAATTAATAGGTCATCTAAAATTGATTTCTTTTTAATTTACCTTTAAAAGTTGAAGCCTTTCATGATAAAAAAATTCAAGACTTTTTTGTTTGGGAAAATGTTAGATAAAGCTTTTACAATCGTGAACTTCAAACTTGTGTAAAGAAGTATTAGGTAAAAAAAATTGTTTGATTTTTTTTATTTAAATGTATATAGATTTGTTTCATCACTTAATGGAAACCTTAAATGTAAATTCTAGCTCTTTTATCATGTCAAATTAAGCGATGGTAAAGTTTTAAAATTTGTTTGGAAATGTTTTTGCTAAAGTTCAAATGGATTGCCTTATCATGGTAATCCTAAACTTAATTTATCATGCTAAATAACAAACGGTAAAATTTAAAAATTATCATGCTAAATAACAAATGGTAAAATTTAAAAACCTTACTAAGAGATGAAAAAATTTAAAAACCAAAGCCCAATTAACATCTATGGATTTGAAAGAGCCTCTGGATTCAACAAACTTCAAGAGTGAGACCAGCACGGAGCAGCCAGGAAACTAATTACTTTGAACAACGACCCTGTCTTCTCACACATTTCAAAAAACAAACAGTAACGCACATTACTGGAAAAGAATTGTCATTTTGGAACACCTCGTTTATTTTTCCCCAATGGCAGGTTGAGACCTCAACATGTACGATGGGCATGATTGGATTATTTACTAGTCACGTAATCGTTCAACTGATTCTCTTTAGGAATGGTTGCGGCTTTGTACAATCAAACATTAAAACCCAGTCCAAATATGACATTCAATGGTTTCGCCACCCTTGCCTCACGCCTGTAGGAAACACCCCCAAATCTACTCAGAGGAAATGGCATGCACGTGTTTCATGGCATGATACTCTTAAATCTGTGGGTTTAGACTGCAGTTTAGGGGCTGGTAAATATATATGATGGGTGTCATTAATTTTAAACTTTTTAAACTTAGAACCATGTGAAGGTTGCAAGAAGACTTTAAAAATTTTAGACAATAAAATTTAGTTTTTTATTATATTAAAAAATATATTTCTCTATATCTTATTTTCAAGATTAGATTTATTTCTTATTTTCAAAATTAGATTTGGCACATAAATGGTAAGTTAAAAGTAAACTAATTTAAAGTCAACAGAAAACTAGTTATTATAAATTCCCTTCGACCGCTCACAAGTGTACTTTTTTGGTTAATTATTTTCCAAGTGAATGCTACTTAAAAAAATCTTTCAATTAAATCTTCTCAAAGGATTGTGAACATAGTTTCCTCATGAAGATGAATGTAAACCAAAGTTAATGCAAGCTTTACGCTAAACAACAAAATGAAATATATCAATGAACTAAGAGAAATTAAGAGTAAAATAAGCTATCATGAGTTGTAACATAAAGTAATAAGAACTCGTGGATTTAATTCAAAAAATAAACTAAATCCAAAATCTATGCTATATAAGTACTAATGCAAAAAAATCTATACTACATAAGTAGACAAGTAAAAGAATATAGCTAAGCATATTCCTACTATATCCTACACTAGCTGAAAAAACACTATGGGAAAGGATAGTGCAAATAGAGATATTCAAGCCGACTCCAAACTTGCAACCACATTTTCATCAAAAGTTAATAGCATAGGTTGGAGTAATGACAAACTAAAATTATGAAGAATTGAATCAAGTAAAACTTTATTCAGCATGTGAAAGATGGTAACGTTATCATTCACATGAGATGTAGTCATGTAGGATCCCATCAACCAAGTTTCAATTTCATCATAAAATTTACAATGACTATCATATGAATTTTGGAAGGAATTCACAAATGAGTGGCATACTTGATGAAAACCATGTTTGAAATTTGCAATCCATGTATTTTGTGGGAGAAAATCAATGTTGATGGTATCATTTATTCTAGAGGTCAGTGAAAGATAATGAGAACTTGACATAACCATCAGTCGAAACCGAAGTGCCCCATTATCAAGGAAGGTATCCTTGATCCCACTCAAAGAAAGACAATGAGAACCTGTCATAAGCATCAATTGAAACCGAAGTGCCTCATAATGTAGGAGAGTCTCCCTGGGCCCACACTTTACACAACATACATGCTTAAACAGATAATTGTATCTCATAGTTGTAGGGAAACACCGAGCAAAGGATGAGTCCAAGATCCCTCCTATAGAATCATCAAAATTATGTGAGTGTTGGAGTATTGAGACAAAAACCAAGGATGAGTGATGTGTGTGCCCCCAAAGATTAACTTGCGATACTGGAGCACATTTAGGTGACAATGTTTATTGGATAAACTCAATGTTTCTTGTGTCTTGCATTGTGATGGGATTCCTAAGTGATGTTATTTCTACAAGGGGATTTGAAAACTTTATGTATTCTTCATGATTTGTCTCTTATGTCACTAACATCTCTAAATTTAGATCATAATTTTCAGATTGCACACGATCAATGAATGCTATATTAGTGCTCACATTCAATTTTGAAACAAAAAAATAATCATTGAAAATAGGGTTATCATGATTGAAATATGTTTGAATGTGTTTAAGAAATTTAAATTGCAAAGGACTTTCAACATTGTCCATCCTAGATAGACTATCATTAAGAATGATTTTTTGATCAATCAAAGATGGGAAATATTGTTGTTTTCGTTTACCATTCAATATTGTAGCATTGAAAGAGTAATCTAAAGATTTTGCTACATGATAAACAGGTGGATGTTTATGTGGGTGATTATCATCAAACTGATTTCTATAAAGAGAATGAAGATCTTCAGATTCTGAAGTGATTGGATTTCTTGAATATGACATTTTTTATAGATCAAATCATATCCATGATTCACAAAAATAGAGTCACCAATTTGTTCTCACTCTCGATCTAAAGGGTTTAATATTTTTGATATAAATTCTCTTATAGTTGTGACAAAATGCTAGTTAAAATAACAATCCTTCCTTCTTCCATTAAATGCTTCCTAGTGTCAAACCATCAATCAAATATACAACAATTTCATGAATAAAATCATTAATTAATACAAATTTGAAATCATCTTTTGAAGCATTCCCCTCAAATTTCTCATCGAAATCATATTGCAGAGTATGAAATGCTTGAGGGTAATCTAGCATGGTCTATATCTTTGAAAATATTTCTTTGGGATATGAAGTGACTGAATATTCATCATACATATATGAATCTTTTGAATTAGAGATATTTTCATTACCTGGATTATACCCTTCAGAAATAGATTCAAGATATGAAATTCAATAACGAATTGCTTAGTCTAAGGGTTTGTCACTTTCATGAAATATACAATAAATTTGCATGACTCTTTGAAAGAAATCATCCATGAGTTCTTTTTTAACCCTACATACTTATTCAAGTTCATTAAAGAGTTCATCATAATCATAATTTACATGAGTAATAACGACTTCCATGAATTGTTTCCAACTATACATCAATTTCACTCGTAATGTCCTAAATTAGGTTTTAATTTGTCTTTCTAAGCTAAGGATAAATAATCAACAAATTCCCTTATCCTAAACAATTTCATGATTGTGTTTTGCAATGTTAAACTCATTGAGATACATGAATGCAAATACATTCCCTTAACCATTGAACTTTAATTTTGACAAAAGATCATTTGTCTTGGTTGAAATACCCCCTAAGAGTCTCGAAATACTCAAAGAGTTATTCCATATAGATATATGGAGAAAAGGCATGCATCAGTTCAAAACATTAATGAAATGAATGCATAAGGGGAATCTTGTCATTTGGTCCTCCTTCTAGAGCCAACTGACCTCTGTGACCTTTATCAGTAGCATGGTTTACCTAGGTGATAATTCCCAATTATACCTCTCATCGTTTGTAATAGTGAACCCTTCTAGATCATGGCTGAACATATATTTTTGGTTTGGGGTTTACTAGTTGCTACCCAACAACCATTTATGGTTTGGGTTTTAGTAGATGTGGATTGGTCTAGCAATGATGGTTTCTAATTTAAAGAATGAAATGAAACTAATATAAGATGCATCTTTCTAGACCAAAAAGGTAACCAGAAAGAAAATAGTTCACACAAAGCAGAGAAAGGAATAAGAATAAATAACTTCAAACCTAGAATAGTCTAGCATTTAAACAATCATTTACGGTACTATGTCCATAGATTCAAAAAAATATTCCCTCTAGAATAGAAATAAGAATTAAAAAAACATACATAAAAACAGTCTATAGTACCAGATATATTCTTACTCAACCCAAGTACTGAGCAAAACATAGCAAAAAATTCCACAACACATGTGACACAAGAATCAAAGTTCTTCATGGGATCAATTATTTGGGAACCTAGTTGGGTTTTGTATTCTGGGTGACCCTAATTAGGTTATCTGAAAAGAAAAAAAAAGAGCGAAGTGTTTATTCGGAAAAAAAATACCAAGTAAAACCTATCGGGGTTGCCACGAACTGCTCCTCTGACAGTATATCTTTTGCTGAGGAGTTTCTTGACTAGCCATGAGGCAATGAATCCCCCTTCTCCAGTCACACAAACTATTTGATCTGATCTATGCTTTATTTCAGGCTGAAATTTGGCGGAAGCAGTAAATAGCCAGACTTCTTGTTTGAATCTATCAGTTCAAAATCGCTGGAGGTGTGGAAAATGAAGGAGAGATTTTATCTTTTAAAGGACATGCATGTAGGGATGAAAAAATAGTGAGAAGGATTAAGCTTTGTGATGATACATGGTAGCTCACTTTACACTAGAAAGTGTTGCCACCTAAACGTGTTGTTGGAGTAGTCGACGGAGTGAAGAAGTTGTCGATCTATTACTTGGAAATATAACATTTGAAAAACAAATCATGGTGAAGAGAACAATAAAGTGAAAGTTGCTTCCTTACTAGAGGAGGATTATTAAAATAATGAAAAAGAACATTCCTAAGACACGTGTATTTCGCTCAGTGATCAATATGTATATATTGAAGCCTCAGACGTGTCCTCTTGAAATATATATAAAAAAATAAATATTATTTTGGGTCTGCATTGACTTGATGACTTTAGTATTATTGTAGTCTCGGTCATTGTGAGTTTGGCTTGAATTTTTTATTTACCCCTCGCAAGGTAGACATGGGTTTTTGAGGAAATTAATGTGATGACAAATGCACAAATTCTTGTGGGTATAGGTATATAAGGAACAATGTATACCAATTGTTCCTAATCGATGCTAAATTGTGAAATTTTCTCATGGTAAATGAAAACCTGGGAACGAACATCCTTTGTTCCCACTCTCGTTATCATTTTTAAGCATATTCAAACTCGAAAATTAAATTCACTAGGAGGAGAGGTGTCCAGGATTTTTTCAAAAGCCCGAGGTGTCCATTATTTTTTGAAAATCCTGAATGAATCACATCACCATGCTCTGTCTCCTCTGAATTATCTTGAGCTACAAGTAGGGTGTCTTGCCATATTTATGATAATTTTGGAGAGTGTCCATCCAACCTCGTAAGTTTTGAGATAAACCAATGGAAAAAAGTCTAGAATTCAACTGGACGATAAGATCTTTCAAAGGGCTACTATATAATTGACTCCCAATTCATTGTAATACTCTGTGTAAATTAAGATCCGCTTCAACTAATATTAAATGAAATTTATTAATTGGATTTATCTAGAGTGGTTTGTGCTAAGGAGTGTTTTTTCTATAGAGATTTAATTTCTACAAGTGACATGTTCATCTTTTAAATGAGTAAGTTATTGAAAAAATCTCTCTTTTTACAAAATTTTCTTTACCCTAGTTACCATTCTAAAAATGACAAGAAATTATCACTTGATAAATTGTTGGGCTAAAGAAAATGATCTACCAAGGTAACCTACAAACCAACTTTAAGACTAGAAACTAGCCTTCCCAATCTACAGAGGGCTATCTCTGAGACCTAGTCTATGATAGATAATAACTTTGGACTACGACTAGATTTGGATGCTTGAGAAAAAAAAAATTTGTAGTTTTGTTGGCAAGGAGGTATAGTAAATTTTGGGATATGGATTCAACCCCCTAAAAACAAGAGAAATCAATGACAGGTAGGGGAATCTTTGAGAGGACAAAGGGTAAATAGGTAATGGTTTTTTAGTTGCGAAAGAAAGGAGAAACATAAAGAAAATCAAAGCACCATTAGAGATGAATTCTGACTTAACTTAGAAGATAACACAGAGTTTAAATGGTTAAGTCTAAAGCACCACAAGATGAATTTTAAACCCTTTAAATATTTCCAATTTAAACAAATGAAATAGACATGAATTTGCAGAAAACAAGAAGTACACATGAAGATAGGATCACAATACATCAAACCACCACCACTAGAATCTTTTCGTCGAAATCCTCATGACCTTTGCATTTATATTTCCATGAGATTCAGAAAATTACATTCAAGAGTGCTATGTCTACACTTTTTTTCCAATCTAGCTTACATAAAAAAAAATCCAATATATAGAAAACTAACGTCCTCTGCTAGGTTTGAACTACTTCCCCCTAGAATCTTGGATTCTGTTACTCTCCCCCTGGACAACCTCTTCAACAAAATTTAATAAAAATAGAAACCCAACTGTGCCCAATCATAACATAATTGACATATTTGTTTCAATCATTTGGTCATGAGTAAAATTCGACCATCTAGTTGTGATAAATCAATGTTTTCTTCTAAGGGGTCCTCAAGTAATCATGTGTATTGCTGGAACCTCTGTCACCTTTGTATACCAGACTCTGGTTGGTGTTGCACGATTACTTGCTATAGAATCCCCATGGTGAGTTTGTGTAGCAGATGTCTATCTGGGGTCTCTCATGCAACTCCAAGTGGAAGAAATGGCTGGGAACCATGCATCTCCTTCAAAACTTGCATGTGTTTCATTAGTACCTTCCCTCTTCATAAGGTAATCTTACAACATTTGCACAATGAATACTCATTGCGCAAGTGTTGTGTATGACTTCTTGTTAACATAAGAAAGAAGGCTATGTATGGAGAAATATTTTGTACCATGACCCAAACAGACAAAAATGGAGCTCCCTTACTTATTCTTCCACAACTCCAATTAGGGGATTTAGCTCGCCCTTATATTCTGCCTCCAACTTCGCCTATAACCTTAAATCCATGTCTATTTTTCTTAAAGACATTTTTTGTTTGTTCAAACTCTTCACCCGTGTCAACAAAACTACATTTCTTTTCAGTTTTGATTGAGAACTGGAGAGAGTTCCACATGCATTATCAACAACTGGTCTGCACTCTTTGAAATTTTCCATGATTTTTTCCTCTAACATCCTCTTTTCCTCCCTAAGATCAATGATTACATCTTGGGCCTCTCTGAGCTATCTTTTAAGCCAATTTACATTATTTTCATTTGTTGTGGGTGAGGTAGGGGATAAATGACCTGCTCAACTCTGTGAAGTTGGTGTTTCAATAATATTTTTTTCCAACCTTCTTCTCAACTCTTTATTTTCTTGATAAAATTGGGCTACAATGTGTTGCACTTTCTTTATTTGTTGCTTCATTTCCTGAATATTTACATTTTAATTAACTAAATCCACCTATCTTTCATCAATTCCCTTGTTCGCACCTTCAACAAGCTCTAGTTGAACTGTTTGTATGGGAAATTTCTTGTTAGAGGACTTGGTGCACGGTTTATTGGGATGTTGGATCTCCTAAGTTTTATCAGTCAATATTGACCTGTTCTTGTGGGATGTCGATTGACTAAATGACATGTCTTCTATTTCTTTCAGTAACATCTTCCTTTTTCACCTCTGCACTATGAAGTGATGATTTCTCTGTAGATAGAAGAATGTCTCCTTTAGGGTCTCTAGGAATGTTAGCAAAAATCAGAAAAGGATTCCAGTCCTTGTTCAAATGACTCAATTCTTCAACCACTAACATCTTAATTAATGAAAAATGGAATAAGTTGTTCCTTGGATTATCAGCCTTGGCGTGGACACTATCTTCCATATCTCTGAGTCTTTGACACAAGACGAAAGGTAATTTTAAGGGATTTTTCCATCTAAAGTGCATCCGTAACCTGATGTGGTATGGATACACCCTATTGAACCTTCCTTCACAGGTGAAATATTTTTTTATTATCTTCAAAAGTTTCTCGAAAGTATCTAGAGGATACTAGCTTGGAGTGTTGGCTCCAATTTTTCAATTTCGACATTCAGGCTTGATGGAATCCATATAACATCAAATTTCTAAAGGCATACCTTTAAACCATTTTTCTTCACGTGGAGGGATCTTCATTGCAGCTGATAAAGTTTCCTTCATCACTTGGAATGTGATTCCCGCAATTATCATGCTGACTCAAGTAAAATTGAGGGGGAATTGCTCAGATAGTTTCACATTATATACTTGAATACTTTCGCAAAAACACATACATATGGCCTCTTCAAAAGACACCCTAATCGTCGAGTCTTCATTTATTAACTCCAAATCCTGAGGTTCAAACCTCACAACCTTGCCACTTCTCACATTCTTTCTTTTTCTTTGGGAAGATCCCATGTTGCTGGTATATATTAATTTCACGCATGCTATAATGAATTGTAATACCCTCTCTGCAAGGAAAATAAGAATGATGAACTTTGAAGAAACTGGAAGAAAAGGTAGCAACAATAATCTTTGCGCAACAAACAAATTAGTAACAAAAATTTATGGTGTAACAATAAAGCACGATGGAGGAATTCAACACAGTGGGAGAACTCGACGTGGAAGTAAAGTGCAATGGAAAAATTCAGCGTAGTGGAAAAACTTAATGCAGGAGTAAAGTGCAACGAAAAAATTCGGTGCAGTGGAAAAACTTGGCACGACAACAAAGTTTGACAGAAAAATACGCCGCAGTGGAAAACACGGCGAGACAGTAGCAAATTCAGAAGGAATAAGGCTGAATGTGAGAAGAAACAACTTGTCCAAAAATCTAGTTTGCAGTGAGCTCCAAAATACTTTAAGCAATGGATGAGAACAATGGAGGAGACACAACAAAATCAAAACATAAGACTTTCGTAGAGATTGGAAGCAAATAACTTTTACGTAATGAAGGGATCTAGAGCTTGTTGGAAAAACTATAGATGACGCACAAAATCTCAAAGTGAAGGAGAGGCTTGAAGGTTGACCAATATTTATGCTTGAATGGATACAAACTGAAATCATAGAAAATGAGAGTAAATCCATGGCAGCGAGAAGTTATAAAGAAGATTGAAGATTTGCACAACAAACTCATGCAACAAGTACACTTTTGAAGTGTGCAAAGTACAAATGATAGAAGTGCAATGATTGTTTACTTTTCTGAATTCATGATTAGGGAATGATGCTCATAATATATTTCGACATGACCTTTATCCAAAGCACTTGACTTGATTTTGGTGCATAATTTCCACCTTTTCGACCTGAATCGAGACATAAGGAAGT
Organism: Picea glauca; assembly: GCA_000966675.3. Taxonomy (NCBI): domain Eukaryota; kingdom Viridiplantae; phylum Streptophyta; class Pinopsida; order Pinales; family Pinaceae; genus Picea; species Picea glauca. Next base: position 1,048,520 of record JZKD02S1909529.1, read on the forward strand.
GGACCTTTATGATTTAAACGCGATGAACCTTACAACCCTTTAACCAAATTATGGCCAGACCCGTTACTCGATAATTTCGAACCAATCTTTATTTATTCATAATTATAGCAAAGAACCTTCATTTGGCATTAAACCATTTCAACCCTAGTTAGTTTTTGGACCTTGAGGGGAGTGATAGGGGGGTTACGATTAGCGGGTCGAGGGAAAGGAACAAAAGGGGATTTTTTGTTTTGGGAAAAAGCAACTTGTTAGGTCTCTTTAGCATGTTGATTATCTTCCAACCAAGTTGCAGGGTGGGACATGAGAACCTGGGATCAGATTTCATCCTTGAGAGCACTAATAAAGCATTCACGGAAGAATGCATCTAACATGTCCTCTATTCAAAAGGACTAATGCTCAAAAGCACTGATGAAGTCTTCCACTGTTCTTGATTGTTTGAACTTGGTTAAACAATCGAGATAGTGGGTATGAGTATCAAAACGGGCGTAGAGATCAACAACAAACTGTGTCCAGGCAATATACCCCTCACGTGAATTTTTTCATCATTGCCACCATTGCCAACGTTCAATATCTAGATAGAGGACATCATAACGAAGTTTTACCAACTCATGAGTAATACAATGCAGAGAAAAATAATGCTCCATTTGAGTGACCCAACCTATAAAATTAGAGCCATTAAATTTATTTAACTCTACACAGGGAAGAAAAGGTTCACGATGAAAGGAGTTGGAGTGAAAATGAGGAGACTGGGAGGAATCAATAACATTGGGATGGTATGATGAGGAAGGACCTATAGGATGGTTCAATAATTGATTGACATGGGAATGGAGAGAGGTCAATTTGGTTGTGAGGTTGGCTTCCATGTTGTTCAATTTGTACTCTAATTTGTCAATGCAGGAATGGTTAGAATCCATCTGAGATGTGAGATGTTTGATGGAGACATGGGCTTGATTGATGGTAGTTTGGAGGTCTTGGCACGAGCGGTGGCCATTTGGAGAGAGGAAGTGCTGGTGTGGAAAAAACATGGGCGGGTGGGACCACAAAAAAGGACATAGAAGTGATAGGTACCACGATGGTCATTGCTTGAAGGGAAATATAATGGACTAAGAGGAAAAATAGGAAAACTGGGAAGTTGTTGGGTGCACTGAAACAAAAGGATTAAAAACAAAGGGTATGACTGTGATCGGGGAGAAAAGGGGAATCCAATGGAATAGCTCCAAAATAAGTGTGCCAGCAGGGCCACTATACTCTTTTTTTTTACTCCTATGGAGTTATACTCTGTCCTAAAGAATATTGCAAAGACGAAATGCCCAAATGCTTAAGAGGAAGAAATGTGTAGTAATTTTGCAACCAGAATTCATAAGACAATGTAGCACGACAATAGATCTTTTATGTTCTATTTTTGTTTCTTTACCAAGGGTTAGGGTATTCAAGGGTTCTATAGACAAGGGTTTTCCCTGTGCTATATCTCTCTGATATACGTGCGGGATCCAACAATAGTACTTAGTTCAGTATGTGAAGGAACCAACTAAGGAGGCTAGACCGTACCCATAGTCGTACTACTTGACTACACAAGTACTAGAGAGTATCTTTCCGAGTGTTGTTCTTGGTGGCACTATAACAGTAAGGTGACCTATCGATTATTCTATGGAGAGCTTTAGGAGATTTAGGTCGATCTGTATATAGGTGTTGTCTGATGCACTACCACTCGAAGGGGTACCAACAAGGGTTACAAGTGTAATACCCCTACGCCGAACCCAATTGTAAATATAAATGCAAATGTACTTAAGTTGGTGAGTTGTTTGAAATCATTTTTGTATGCACCTTCAATGGTATAGTGCGCACATGTACTACGCACTAAAATAATGAACTTTGCACATTCTAGGATACTGCGTGCAACAAACTTAAGTGCACATGATTTTGAGGCCAGGGATCTTTTGTGTATATGTTGTGTTTTATAGGTTGGCGAGCCATATATTATAAGCTAGGTTGCTTATGTGTTGATTTAGGCTGGAGAGCCTAGATGTTAAAGGCCAGTGAGACTATTTTTTTATATTTCTTATCATTAATATAAAATACATCGTTGTGTGTAGACTGACCATGATAAAAGAGTATGGGGGAATAAACTCCATTAATTGGAGAAATGTGGGGGGATAAAAGTTAAGGAAAAGGGATAATATAGGGAACTTAAGACAAAAAGGAATATTATATTAATATTCCTTAAATTATAAAGTATGGATAATTATTTTTTCCTAAGTTCTAAGGATGGGGACAAGTGGGCCAAAGTGGCTCCCAACATGACAAGTGTCAAGTTGGGAACATGCATACATATAGTTTGGACTTAGTTCATTTTCCCAGGGATTCTATGATCATTCACTCAGTCATTCAACTATATTCCGTACCTTTATGTTACCATCATTGTACATGTACCCATACCCATATCCATACCCATACTTGTATATGTACATGGTTAGCTTGGGAGATCAACTGAGGAAGCAGGTTATCAGGCTCATGAGAAATTTCTCTCTGGGTTAGAGAATTGTTGGGAATTGGTTTCTCCAAGGTGTCAAACTACAGCTACAAGCTTCTGAGACTTCATGTCTTGCCTTTTGTTGAAGCCATGGAAAGGAAGTGGAGCAGCCGAGGGACAGTTGAGCAGAGAAGTGGCACACTTCCTGGGGTGGGACAAGCATGTGGGGAATGAGGGATTGTAGGTTGTTAGTTTGAGTTGGAAAATGTGAAAGAGTCTTTCCTGTTGTCTGAGATAAATCATCCTAGTTAGGAATCCCTTCACCCAAGTGGAGTTTAGTCCCAGCTCAGGGGTGACCCACTACTGAGAGTGATGATTAGTGTGGTCTAGGGCTGGGAGGTTCGTGGAAGTTCTGCACACAGTTGGTGATATTATTACCAATATAAGTGTCAATTGTCTGTTAATTTATATGTTGCATTATTATTCATGTGTTTATTTTTATGGCTTTTTCCTATGTGTGTTTTATACTTTTATTTATATTTATGGGTATTTCCTGTCTATGTTGCATGTATATGCTTACTATTATTTCTGTATGAATCTGTGCATTTACATAATGTATTTGTCTATTTTAAGTTTTATATATAAAGTTCTACAAGAGTTTTTGTGTGTATATGTTTTAATTTTCATACAATTCAAAACAAAATACGTGTCATAGCCAAGTTGGATGTTGGGGATGTTATAACAAGCTTGGCCAACATATGTGTGCTTAAGTACCACCTATATTTCTTACATGTATGCATCTTCGACCATGGGTTTATGCACGTAACGACAGATCTATATAGCTTAAAGATGTCAGCATATGTTTCTTGTTAATTTTTCAAAATCCCAACCCAGTTTCGGTCTCGCTGATTTTTCAGCCAAATTTAAATGCCAAACTCAGTTTCAGCACTATTTCAGCATATGTTACAGCCCTGTGTTTCAGCATATACTCACAGCGGTGTTTCAGCATATGACTCAGCACTGTGTTTCAGC
>JZKD02S1909529.1:1067467-1080515 GCA_000966675.3 Picea glauca
TATTAGTCGCAACTGACCAATAATTCTCATGATTTGAATAGTCCACTTAGCACTCATTGCATCGGGTGATGCTCACAGGGGTGAAGAAATGCGATTGAAGCCAACGAAATGAATCACATAGCATCAATCATCACTTCCGGGTCTTGCACCCAGTAACCAGGACTTCCCAGGTGGTCACCCATCCCAAGACACCTCTCGCTCAAGCGCACTTAACTATGGATTTTTCCCCACAATCAAGCCCACTTAGCTTGCTACCCCATTTGTAAAACCTTAGAAATTATTGTGCCTTATGAACTACCCAGTTAGAGCTCCCTTAACTCTTACTCTTTAAGCATATAGGGGCTTTCGCAGTGCAAGATATTAGATATTATTTTCAGGATTAACTGCATAGTGTAAGCCATTAATCTATGACCCATATTCATGAGTATTAGTTGCAACTGACCAATAATTCTCATGATTTGAATAGTCCACTTAGCACTCATTGCATCGGGTGATGCTCACAGGGGTGAAGAAATGCAATGAGTGCTAAGTGGACTATTAAAATCATGAGAATTATTGGTCAGTCGCGACTAATACTCATGAATATGGGTCATAGATTAATGACTTACACTACGCAGTTAATCCAGAAAATAATATCTAATATCTTGCACTACGAAAGCCCCAATATGCTTAAACCACATTATTAACCACTTAATAATATACCGCTTAATATTAACCCATAATGTCAACCCTAATATTAAACCCTAATGTTACACCAATTAATATTAAACCACAATATTAACCCATAATGTTACGACGATACCATTTAACCAACATTTAACGAGAAGAGACCCCTATATTAAAACGACAGAATTAAAACCAGAAGATTAATCAGCATATTAAAACCCAGAAATTTAACGAGATACAACCATATGTTAGCAGCCATATTAAAACCAAAAAATTTATAACAGCATATTAAAACCATGAAATTAAACAATAAGAATCCATATTTAAAATGAAACAACCTTATTAAACCGAATTTTAAAAACAACGTATTAAAACCATGAATTAAACGATACTGAAGTATTCGCCAGCATTTGGATGCCAGGGTTGGATTTTCCTGCGGCTGAGAGATGGCAACCTCGACACGCGACGAATGTAACAGGGGTAAGGACTGGCAATACTGCCAGAAGGGACGTGCCCCAAGAAGATGCGAGGGCTAGAGCGCGTGCTCACCGACAAGGGTGGTTCCATACGGCAATTACAAACTTCCTGGCAGGCTGTGGTAACTGCAGTAGCATGGTAAACTAGGTAGCGGGAATACCAACACCCCTACTAGCCATCAACGCTTGCATCTGGTCAAGGGATATGCATTAGGTAAAAAGTTAGATGCGTTATGGGAGGCTCTGGTTGACCTCTTCTCTCATACTGTACATGATCAAACTGTAATGCATATAGCTTCACAGGAGGGTGTGCACATTGTAAAAATAGAGCTGCGGAGAATAGATGCGTTGGACTCTTGGTCAGAGTAAGAAATGAAGAGCGAGCTAAGAAGAACATGATGTAATGCTTTTAAACATTTAAGCAAAGCTCATTAATACGAGATTCGTTTAACCAGCGAAGGCTCATGAAAACAAGATTCTCGTAACAATTCAACAAGTAGAACAATACAGCCATCGCCATATTGAAATCGAATTCCTTCTTGTAAAAGATAAAAGCCACCACGTAGGTATTACAGTCACGAAATTTGGAAAATAGAAAATTTTATAACCACAAGGAAGTGAAATTTTCAGTGAGCAACCAGAAATAAAGGCTCTCACGGTTGTGACAATGGTTTAAGCAACAATTGAAAAAAATGACAACTGGGAACGACATGCTGCAAATTCGAGTTACCAGAACTAAAAGAAGGACTTTTTCTCATGAGAAATCGTCAGAAATGAATCTGAGAAAGAGGGAACCAGGCTACACCAACCTCCCTTGATGATTGAGGGCTCAGGAATTCCTACCATTGCGCAAATTGCTCAATACGGTGATTGCATATCAGACACCAGAGTTCAGTAGGTGACAGACTTCTCGGTTCTGTAAACGGATAGACTAAGGCCACTAGTGTTTGCACGAAGAAGACCCCATGAGGATCGAACACTAAAACAATTGACAAGATAAACAAAAAGGGTATTAAAACCTGCTCAAAGTTCGTTCCACCATCGTTTATACACGCCTACAGCGATGCACTGCCCACAGCAAGGTATAAAACACCCAACGAATTTACACCACGAAATGGGACATCGACACCCAGCAGAGCCTATCGCCAGCCACCCACGGCGTGCAAGAAGAGGAAAAAACAAATTCTCCCAGGGGCCAAATACAGTAACCCTAAACCCAAACCAAAATTTCCAGAAACCCGCTGTAGTACACAGATTCCGCCGACGGAACACACGCCTGCTGATTACAATGCAACGCACACAGAAATACAAAAATGCTATGCACATGGAAGACAAATGCCCACAAATGAAATGCTCATAGTAATATTTAAACGCTCGTGGCACTATAAAAATACTCAGAATAAAACCCAACGCAGAGTATGTTCATTTGTAAAAATAATCGCCAGTATAAACCACAGGCAAGAATGATTGCAGAGTAAATGACAGTAACCATGATACTACAAGTTTATACTATGACCCTTGGAACTACAGTTGTACAACAACCATTGAAACTACAGTTCATAAACTAAGTTATACAATCACCCTGGAAAGTAAAAGTTTATACAGTAACCATTTTACTCTACAAATTAGAGGAGCATACCTTGACTTATCGCCCACTTGATGACGTCCATGCGCTCCACGTTTCTCCTGCTCCGTTCCGCTCCCGCTTTCTGAATGTAGAGACTACACCGATACCTCCCAGCCAAATGCTAGGGGTACTCTTCTTCCCCCTCAGCTCCCCGAGCCGCAAATGGGCCACACACAATCCAGAAAGTACCTAGCTTCCCAGCTCGCCTCCAAGGCTGAGCTACCACTCAAGTCAACTGAGAAAATCCCCAACTCCTCACAAGTAATCAGTCCCGTTTGCAATTTTGGCAGCATCACAGTACCTCATAGCCCATCCCCTCTTTCTCCCTTCCCCCTTTCTTTTATGCCCCTCAAACCCTAACTCATAATAAATTTTAGTTTCCTTTTTTTAATGAAACCCTAAAAATTTCTCTCTTTTACAAGTGTCACTCATCCCTACCCTTCTGCATAAATTATTTTCGTTTTTCTATAAATTAGAGATTATGGAATACATGTCAATTTGTTTATAATATATATATTACTTTATTTTTCCTATTTACAAGCATGTTATTCATCATTTTAATTCATCATCATCCATCATTTTAATTTATCCTTAATATATATATATATATATATATATATATGTTAATAAGAGATTAAAGTGATGACAAACATGTATATGGGAAAAGTAGATGTATTACATAAAAGAGGAATAATGAGAAATTAAGGGGATGAATGGTGATTTAGTAATGTGAAATGGACATGTAAATGGAAATGGGTACTGGAAGATTAAGGTGATGGAGGATAGTTTAATAATGTACACATGGATAATGAGAGGATAATGGTCTTATTTTTTTTTTATTTTTTTTGGAATTTTCTTTATGTTACACTATGAAGGTGATGTCATTCTCCCACCAGTTAGAAATTAATTTCTTCTTTGCAAAGTTTTAAAACTATTAGATTCGCTTTAAAAGTTACCCTGGTCATCGCCCCAAGAATTTTTATGAAGACCCAACTATTACTTAGGTGGGTTTTTGTTTCTTTTGTTATTTTATTCCAGGGTCTGCTCTTAGGGTTAGACTAAAATTTTACCCTAAAAGTTTTAGACATAGTACTAGATTCTAAACTGGGCGACACTCGGTTAGGGAAGTTGTTTAAGAATTTCTTAAGGCGTTATTGTCTTAGGGATATTTAGGTTTGTTTCGTTCATCCACATCAATGCGACGTGCCTTTCAGGATGCACCACGTGCTCCAAGGGTGCCACTCGCCTTGTTCATTTCCTTTACGCGATGTGCCCTTCAGGATGCACCACGTGCTCCAAGGGTGCCACTCGCTTCTCGTGTTTCTTTTGTGTGACGTGCCCTTCAAGATGCACCACGTGCTCCAAGGGTGCCACTCGCCAACTGTACTGATTGGTAGACATCTATAACCCCTGGAGTCAACACTCCGCCAGGTGAACTTGTGGGAGACTAAGGGTTCTAAGGAATAAGGCCCCTGCCTTATTGCACGCCCCTTAGAATCATCGTCAGCGACTGTCGTACTCTGCCCTCACGGCATCGTGGATCCTCTCAAACTAGGTAATCGTTAACCTACAGTTCGAGCCACGGCGAGAGTGCTAGTAAGAGGTGGCAGGACTGTTGTCCACCCCTCTCCCTCAACCTCTCTGGAACTCATGTGTGGCCCCTTTACTCCATATGTGAGTCTGGTCGGCAAGCTATCGTCAGCCTACATCATCAACAATCATGTCAGAAATGTCAACATCAAATCATCAAATCAATAAAATATCACAGTAAATAAATCAACCCAGTAGAACACTCCCTGACTCAATCCAGAGTCCAAGGGGGTTCTACCGATGCCTCTGCATCCTCAAGGTCCAAAACCCTACACACTCAATACAACTGAGTCAATAGCACCTGTCTACATCAAATAGTAACACATCATGTCATCTGTCAATCGCATCATAATCAAGTAGAAATAGTCTAACATCATAAAAGTCCATATCACTTGCAAGCAAGTGTCCTCAAATAATAAGTTTTCTCAGTGCGCCAGAGCGGAATGTTACATACACCCACTCTTGGTCTAAAATTTGTCCCGAATTTTCTCAGTATAAATGCAGAAATAAAAGTATCAAAGTATCATAAGTCTATCTATCAAACAAAAATGGAAACTGCTGACGCATATCATATGCGTCCTCCCAGGTCGTCGAGTGCGGACTATAACTTTCCCACTGGTCCTTGACCTGATCTACCGTTCGATGTCATAACTGTCGAATGCGATGATCTAATATGCGGATTGGCTCAGCCGTGAGCGCTCCCTCATCCGATACCTGCAAGGAACTCATGTCAATCACGTGTGTAGGATCACTAACATAATGTCTCAAAATAGATACATGAAAAACATCATGCATACGCCTCAAAGAATCAGGAAAGGCTAGTCGATAGGCCACGGGCCCCTTTCTCTCCACAATCTTGAAAGGTCCCACGAACCTAGGAGAGAGTTTAGCTCATTTTCCAAACTTGATCGAACTCTTATGCGGTTTAACCCGCAAGAAGACTCGATCATCGACCTCGTAACAACGGTCGACTCGGTGCGCATCGGTATAACTCTTATGTCGATCTTTCGCTTCTTTAATCCTTTGTATTATGGTTTTCATTTTCTCTTCCATTTCTTGGATCGCTTCTGGTCCCACCAGGACCCTATCCTCAAGCCGATCCGAACTCAAGGGCGTCCGACATGGTCGTCGATAAAGGAACTCAAAAGGCGCCATCTTAATGGTGCTCTAGTAACTGTTGTTGTAAGCGAACTCTACTAGAGGCAAGAACTCCTCCCAACGCTTTTGTTGGTCAATCACGTACATGCGCAACATGTCTTCCAAGGTTTGGTTCGTTCGTTCTGTCTGTTCGTCAGTCTCTGGGTGATACGTAGTACTAAAATCAAGTTGGGCTCCCAAGGCCTCTTGGAAACTCGTCCAAAATCGTCCAGTAAACACCGATCCTCGATTGGATATAATCTTTTTAGGCACGCCATGCAGCCTGACAATCTCACTGATGAAAACTCTCGCTATGTCAGGTGCTTGATACGTCGTATGCACCAGAATAAAGTGAGAAATCTTTGTCAGAGTGTCTACCACTACAAAAATCGAGTCGTGTCTCCTTGTCGTTAGTGGCAATCCAACAATGAAATCCATCGAAATAACTTCCCATTTCGATTCTGGAATGGCATGTTGTTGAAGTAAACCTCCAGGTGTCTATGTTCAGCCTTTACCTGATGACACTCTAGACATCTAGCCACAAAGTTGACTATGTTGGTCTTCATTCCTTTCCAAAAGAATAAGGGTTTAAGTTCTGCCCTCATCTTCGTGACTCCCAGGTGAGCAACGTAAACTGCTCTATGAGCCTCGCTCAGGATCAACATCCTCAACTCGTCGTTTGGCGGTACGTAAATCCAACTTCTAAACCTCAATAAACCATCGCTATCCAATGAATATCCCTCATATCGTGGTACCATCATTGTGTTTTGTCCGATAAAATCCTTGACTTCGGTGTACCAGTCATCATCACGCTGTAAGGTGAGAATATTCTCACCTAGATTTGTCTGAAGAGGTAACACCAAAAAGATGCATTGCCTCCGACTCAAGGCATCCGCCACTCGGTTCACTATTTCCTTTATGTAAGTAATCTCGAAGTCGTATTCGCTAAGCAATTCCGACCAACACCGTTGTCACGGGTTCAGGTCGCTTTGCGTAAAATTGTGTTGTAGTCCACAATGATCAGTCTTTAATTCAATTTTTTGTCCAACAAGGTAGTGTCTCCAAACCTTCAAGGCATATACAATGGCTAATAACTCCAAATCGTGCGTCGCATAGTTCTCCTCATGCCTTCTCAGCTTCCTCGAAATGTAAGCAATCACTCGTTCGTCCTGCATCAAGACTCCACCTAAAACTTCCTTGGATGCGTCAGTGCATACCAAGAAGTCTGCGTCCATGTCAGGTACCTTTAGTATCGGCGCGGTTGTCAACAACTCTTTAAGCCTCCAAAATGCTTCCGCGCATTTCTCTGTCCAAACAAACTTCTTGTTTTTCTTCTGCAATTCCGTGATAGGATTTGCTATCTTCGAAAAACCCTCGACAAACTGTCGATAGTATCCTGCTAATCCCATAAAACTATGCACTTCTATGACATTTGTCAGTGCAGGCCATTCCATAATAGCCTCAACCTTGGATGGATCCACGGCGATACCTTCGTCGGAGATGACATGCCCTAAGTAGTGAATCCTCGATTGATAAAAAGAGCATTTGGACAACTTCCCATACAATTTGTGTTCTCGTAAACATTGTAGTACCAAGCGTAAATGCTCGTCATGCTCCTCTGTCGTCCGAGAGTAGATCAGAATATCGTTAATGAATACTTGGACAAACTTGTCCAAGTACTCGCGGAACACCCCGTTCATCAAACTCATGAATACCCCTGGGGCGTTTGTCAGTCCAAAAGGCAAAATAGTAAACTCGTAATGTCCAAATCTCGTCTTAAAGGTGGTCTTAGGGATTTCATCCTCCTTGATCCATAACTGGTGATACCCAGATCACAAATCGATCTTGGAGAACACCGTCGCCCCCTACATTCGATCGAACAGATCATCAATTCTTGGTAAGGGATATTGATTCTTGATCGTGGCCTTGTTCAGTTGACAGTAGTCAATGCAAAGCCTCTATGATCCGTCCTTCTTTCGTATGAAAATAACTGGTGCACCCCACGGTGACACACTAGGACGTATCAGTCCCAGGTCCAACAACTCCTTCAGTTGCATTTTAAACTCTTGCAACTCCAGGGTCGACATTCGATAAGGCGTTCTTGCTATCGGTTCGGTTCCTGGTTTCAGGTCTATGGTAAACTCCAGATCCCTTTTCGGCGGCATCCTAGGCAACTCCTCTGGAAATATGTCCACAAACTCCTTCACCACCAGAAGGTGTTCTAGACCCTCCGCTACTCCCTTCTCATTTAGCGCGAGGATCGCATAAAGTTTGCACCCCTTGCGCATACTCTTCTGTAACTGTAAGGAAGAGACGAACCACAGGGAAACTCCCTGGTTTCTTTCTACAATCACATGTCTCCCTCCTTTGTCATCAACCAAGCTCAACCGTTTCATCTTACAGTTGAGTATCGCCTCATGCGTTTCCAACCAATCCATACTGATCATGACGTCATAAGATCCTAAGATCGTGACGTACAAGGTTTCCCTCGTGACAAACTCTCCTAGGTTAAGGGCACAGCCCGGAACCTTTCCTCCAACCTTTTGTTTGGCTCCCAAATCCATCTCCATGAAGCTAAACTCATCCTGTTCGACTACCTTTACCTTAATCCTTTTTAGCGCTGCACCAGAAATGAAACTCTTAGTAGCACCTGGGTCTATCAAAATACTAAGGGTCTGGTTAGCAATAGTACCTGTCGTCTCGAGCACAGTCGACTGGTGCTCTGCCTGGTGGTTATTCACCACTGCATGTATTCGATGGGCCTTGCCCATATCTCCCACGGTAGTGGGTCCGACCGATCCGAACACTTTGGCCCTCTCCACAGGACAATCATGCTGGTAGTGTGGCTCCCCACACGTCCAACACCCCTTCTTCGGCCCAGTAGTCCTGGTGCCCGAAGTAGAAGAGGATGACCCACCGGCCTGAAAACTAGGTCTGTTCTACTGAATAGGCCTAAACTGTTATTGTTGCGAGCGACGTTGTTGTTGGTGTTGTGGTCCTTCATAAGGTGTTCGTTCCTGAGGTGGCGGTCGTCGGGGTGTAGCAAAAGTGGATCCCCTCTGGAAGCCATGATGTCTCGGCGTATGTCTCGCTGGTGTCTAATGCTGCGACGTACCAGATGAACCCTTCCCTGCGGGTCTCATTGGAGTTTTGGTCTGACCCCCACTGATAAGCTCCTCCTCTGTTATGAGGGCCTTTTGGACAGTGTCCTGCAAGGTTTGAGGCACCAAGATCCTAGCCTTTGCACGCAGGCTGCTGTTAAGGCCAAACACGAACCTGTTGACATTGATCTTCTCTGTATTAAGGTGCAGATCATACCAGAGAAGCTCCATAAAACGTGCCTCGTACTCGGGAACCGTACGACCTCCCTGTCGTAAAGCGTTGAACTCATTGAGCTAACGCTCAATGAATTCCTCTGAAAGGTACCTCTCTTGGAACCGTTCCTCAAACAGTTCCCATGACATGTCTTCAACGGCCATGTTCAGTTGCGGCAGGAGTTTCTTCCACCATAGAAGAGCACTCCCCTTTAGTTGAAAGACCACAATGCAGACCATCATGTTGGAGGTATAATCGCGAAGTGCGAAGCACATCACCATATTCTCCAATGATGCCTCGACGGCTGCACCGTCCGGGGCACCAAAGAACTCAGAAAATTTTACCTTCTCGAGTTCACAGTGAATGCTACCCGTAACGGCTAGTACGCACGACGGAACGTCAGGGGCTTCCGGTGCCCTGGCCCCGTCTCTGTCCAATCGGCTGATCAAAGCCTCAGACATGCACTGAAAGGATCTCATTATCCCAATAACATCACCAATGGCTATCTTCTCCTGTCCGAGAACCTGCTCTCCTCCCTGGGGGTTAGACCCCTCAGGTGTGGATGTTGTTGGAGGCGTGACGCCTCCTCCCCTAGCACCCCGTCATCTACCTCCGCGGCGTCCTCTAACCATGATTACCTGCATGCACACAATCAACTCAATCAGCAACATTATAATCAATCTAATCCTATCAACGAAAGCTGTTAGGAAAACGACTCTTTAACAAGTGAAATTTTTTTTGTGTGTGTTAAGGTGTGTGCGCGTGTAGAAGTAACAAACACACTTCACTCTACGACACCAGCCGACAACCCACAAGACGCAACCACGAATATTACCACAAGAGACAATGGCGCACAACAAGTAGCTGCAAGCAATGAACGACCCAAGACATAAGGTGCACAAAAGTACTGCAACAATAAGGAACAAGGACATAAGGTGCACGTAGGTACTACAACAATAACGACATACTGGGTTATGCACAGTACGAACACAGAGGGAAGAATCCATGGTAGTAGGTCTTACTATTTCTGCACAGGAAAGCAGGGCGTTTAATCTTAGTCCTCTGCTCTGGAGAGAGAGAAGGTCAGATAGGCTCCTGGCCGACTTCTCAGGCAGAAACTAGTAATCCCCTCAGGTGTGTCCCAAGAGTGGAAACCCTACCTTTAAAGGGCTCGAGACTCTTGATATGGCACTGGATTCCTTATACGAAAATAATCACACATAGACAATTCTCCTAGGGCTACCTGGGGTCTCTACATCCCGCCCGACGAGGACTGACCAAGCCATAAGATGATTACGACCTCGCACAACATAAATTACAGGAACAAGCGTCTGCCAGGAAGGCGCAAGTAAGAAGGACTCCGACATTGACCCTCCATGAGTAAGACTCACTGACAAATCACAGACCAATTGCTCCATTTAAAAAAAAATTGTTAATCGATGAGTCATCCCACCTTAAGTAATGTACAATTAGGTAACTACAATCCCCGTTTACTAAATTATAATAATAATTTCACTTAGATTCACGGACCCTACATTTTATGGGTCGTCCATCATACGACGATTACCATGAATTCACCACAACACCACCATGCCTTTGCTTTCTAGAATGCCACAACATTGCAATTAAAATGATACTAACTCTCCCTTAAATTGTTATCGTCAACAGTGGAATCATAATATCGTTACCATAAATCGTCAATTATAATTGAACCATAATATTAAAACGGTAGTACTAAAACCAAAATACTAACATAGCAATATTAAAACCCTAATATTAGACGATAATATTAAAATCAAACATTAAAACTATAATATTAACCACAATATTAAAACACCATACAAACCACAAAATTAAAACCACCATATTAACTCGAAATATTACCCACTTAATATTAACCCATAATATTAACCATAAGGTTAAACCACCATATAAACCTTAAAATTAAACCACATTATTAACCACTTAATAATATACCGCTTAATATTAACCCATAATGTCAACCCTAATATTAAACCCTAATATTACACCACTTAATATTAAACCACAATATTAACCCATAATGTTACGACGATACCATTTAACCAACATTTAACGAGATGAGACCCCTATATAAAAATGACGGCATTAAAACCAGAAGATTAATCAGCATATTAAAACCCAGAAATTTAACGAGATACAACCATAGGTTAGCAGCCATATTAAAACCGGAAAATTTATAACAGCATATTAAAACCATGAAATTAAACGATAAGAATCCATATTTAAAATGAAACAACCTTATTAAACCGAATTTTAAAAACAGCTTATTAAAACCATGAATTAAACGATACTGAAATATTTTCCAGCATTTGGATGCTAGGGTTGAATTTGCCTGCGGCTGAGAGATGGAAACCTCGCCACGCGGCGAATGTAATAGGGGTAAGGACTGGCAATACTGCCAGAAGGGACGTGCCCCAAGAAGACCCACAACCCAGAGCGCGTGCTCGCCCACAAGGGTGGTTCCATATGGCAATTACAAACTTCCTGGCAGGCTGTGCTAACTGCAGTAGCGTGGTAAACTAGGTAGCGGGAATACCAACACCCCTGCTAGACAACAACGCTTGCATATGGTCAAGGGATATGCATTAGGTAAAAAGTTAGATGCGTTATGGGAGGCTTTGGTTGACCTCTTCTCTCATACTGTACATGATCAAACTGTAATGAATATAGCTTCACAGGAGGGTGTGCACATTGTAAAAATAGAACTGCGGAAAATAGATGCGTTGGACTCTTGGTCAGAGTAAGAAATGAAGAGCAAGCTAAGAAGAACATGATGTAACACTTTTAAACATTTAAGCAAAGATATTTAATACAAGATTCGTTTAACCAGCGAAGGCTCATGAAAACAAGATTCTCGTAACAATTCAACAAGTAGAACAATACAACCATTGCCATATTGCAATCGAATTCCTGCTTGTAAAAGATAAAAGCCACCACGTAGGTATTACAGTCACAAAATTTGGAAAATAGAAAATTTTATAACCACAAGGAAGTGAAATTTTCAGTGAGCAACCAGAAATAAAGGCTCTCATGGTTGTGACAATGGTTTAAGCAACAATTGAAAAAAATGACAACTGGGAACGACATGCTGCAAATTCGAGTTACCAGAACTAAAAGAAGGACTTTTTCTCACGAGAAATTGTCAGAAATGAATCTGAGAAAGAGGGAACCAGGCTACACCAACCTCCCTTGATGATTGAGGGCTCAGGAATTCCTACCAGTGCGCAAATTGCTCAATACGGTGATTGCATATCAGACACCAGAGTTCAGTAGGTGACGGACTCCTCGGTTCTGTAAACAGATAGACTAAGGCCACTAGTGTTTGCATGAAGAAGACCCCATGAGGATCGAGCACTAAAACAATTGACAAGGTAAAGAAAAAGGGTATTAACACCTGCTCAAAGTTCGCTCCACCACCGTTTATACACGCCTACAACGATGCATTGCCCACAACAAGGTATAAAACGCCCAAAAAATTTACACCACGAAATGGGACATCCACACCCAGCAGAGCCTATCGCCAATCAGCCACGGCATGCAAGAAGAGGAAAAAACGAATTTGCCCAGGGGCCAAATACAGTAACCCTAAATCCAAACCAAAATTTCCAGAAACCCACTGTACTACACAGATGCCCCCGACGGAACACACGCCTGCTGATTACAATGCAATGCACACGGAAATACAAAAATGATACACACATGGAAGACAAATGCCCACAAATGAAATGCACATATTAATATTTAAACGCTCGTGGCACTATAAAAATACTTAGAATAAAACCCAATGCAGAGCATGTTCATTTGTAAAAATAAACACCAGTATAAACCACAGGAAAGAAGGATTGCAGAGTAAATGACAGTAACCATGCTACTACAAGTTTATACTATGACCCTTGGAACTACAGTTGTACAGCAACCATTGAAACTGCAGTTCATAAACTAAGTTATACAATCACCCTGGAAATTACAAGTTTATACAGTAACCATTTTACTCTACAAATTAGAGGAGCATACCTTGACTTATCGCCCGCTTGATGACGTCCATGCGCTCCGCGTTGCTCCTGCTCTGTTCCGCTCCCGCTTTCCGACTGTAGAGACTACACCGGTACCTCCCAGCCAAATGCTAGGGGTACTCTGCTTCCCCCTCAGCCCCCCGATCCACCAAGGGGACACACACAATCCAGACAGTACCTAG
>JZKD02S1909529.1:1117651-1133393 GCA_000966675.3 Picea glauca
TATATATACGTATGAAAATAATTCTAGAAATTTCAAGACTCCATTGCAGTAGAATTGTAGTAAATATATACACATATATAGGTATATCTATAAATGTTTATCTATATATCAGTAAGGCATTAGTGGTAAATCAGAAATGATTAGATCTAGTCAACTATGCCTTAAATGATTGGAATTAATGTTGAACAAAACCGAACACTATCAAACGCTTATCTATAATCGAATATTAAAGGCACGAGGGTCGATGGATCCAAAGACAATTCTGAAACCCAGGACTTGACGTTCACCTATCTGGAATTTCCGTGAATCTGTAGTAATAAAGGAGTATAAATCATCATAGTAATTATGTTAGACTAATAGGAACAAACTCATACATGATAGTAATAGTAAAATGGATTGTCAAACTTTTATGATGAGCCATAAGTCGAGAGTAAGGAAGAAATATTTTTCCAAATCCTGGACGAGGAAAACTACAGAATCATAATGTGTATCCACAACCCCAAAAGAAAAAATGAGACAATCATATGAAAAGTCTTATAGTCTCAATTAAATTATAATACAAAATTTTTGTGTAACAGAGTCATTATAATAAACCCCGGGATTTTTTTTCAAGTTCCTTTTACACCGTACTGGACTGGATTTCAGACTGTGTAAACATTCGAAGCTGAATACATTCTAAATGTTAGTAATGACAAATAAATTACAGAGTTTGGGATGAGACTAAATAGAGGAACGTTTGAGATAAAAATACCCAACTCAGTACACTATTCAATTAAAATAAAGTCTTGTACAATAATATTTATACACAGTAGTCAGACCAGGAAGCGATGAATACAACTGGAGGACCCCCTCATCCCAGCCATTGGAGGCAATAGAACAAAACTATATCGAACATCTATAAATCCACGAAGAGACCGTTCCCTTGCACTGTGGAAACTCTGGGAAGGCCTACAAAGGGAACTCGAATACCTTTTGTGCCGAAGGTAGGAACCAAGTATCTGAGATTCGTGAGTAAGTAAAAAACCATGAAAGAATTAACATTTAGAATATCAGTAATCATAGATAAATGTGATAAAATACCAATAGAATGAGGACGGTTAGTAAGGAAGTTTCGTGATACTACTTAACTTATGTTCGATAGGCTGGCATGGCTTTAATATCTTTTTCTTGTCTCATTTCCAACTGAACAGATGCCTGGGCCAAAGGTGAATGGCGCATTAATTCTTTGATGGGTACCCTCACATCAAACAGGGCCCATCACTAGTGGATTATACAAGCACTGAAACGAGGAGAATTTTAGAAGGAGGAAGTCCTTGTACAGGAAGTAACGATTCCAATGAAAAATAGAAATAGATAGTAGTAGTTTCCTCATAAAGATTTAAGTCAACCTGTACACCAGCATGGAATAAATTGTTCATACCGAACTAGAAAACCACACATAACCGTCCAGAACCAAATCACATATAGTAGTTATAAGTATTTTTAATATTACAACAATTTTTCAACTATTTAACTGAATCGAATAGAGCACGACTAGGGTAGTGACTACTGTAAGTAGTATTGGAGGCATTCCAAAAAACAATATCATCATGGAACTATTCAAATCTTTGGAGAGGTCTTAAGTATGGACATCAATCAAAAGATTCGGCATAGGGAAATAAACTGGAAGGTTATGAAACCCTTTCTCCCAAAGAGTAAACAAAAAGAAAACAAACAAATATACTCCCCCTAAAACCAGAGAAGAAAATAGAGATAAATTCAAATAAAATTTCCCCACAGGATTTAGGACAACTTTGGAAACAACACAGAGAAGTTACACCAAAGAAGAATCTGGGAAATATATTATCTCATTTAACAACTAGAAAGTAATGTGTAATGAGAAAACTTACCAGGGATAAGGACCGCGCCATCTGTCACAAATCTGGAGAGTTTACCATGAAAATACACTGCACCTCAAAGATTTGTTACACATGGCCTCCTCGCAGAACTCAACAATGACAATTGTGAACCCACTTCAACCCTAAATGGAATCCTGTCATCTCGGAGTAAATGTGGAGAGCACGGAGGGTGGTTGGCCATGTGACAGTGTCCGAACCAGTATGACTATTTAGTATAGAGCCTAGTAATTTCAATAGAACTTGCAGGCCTACATTTAATAAAACTTACGGATCCTTGACTGCCTTGACAGAGGACCATTCCTCCCATTTAATAAGTGCCATGTTTAAAAAATGTCATGATTTGATTGGAGGAAAAACCCCTTTCTTTCCTTGATGTTATCGTGAGTCAGCAATCTGATCCTCATGGTGGAATGTCCACTAGCTTCTGGATGTATTAACTTCCACATGAATTTAACCCTGGTACTAAGGACCATCAATTTAACCAAGACATGGTGGATAGATTAGTTACTTGATGTTAAAACTCAACTCAATGAGTCGTATGGTGGGAGCACAAAGTAAAGTCAGCTAGGGTTCAAATTTAATCAGTTAGACATGTGCACGAATATGAAAGCCCGATGTTTGAAAAGGAGTGAATTGTATTAGGGGTTATGAGACCCATTTTCTTTACACATTATCCATTACACAAGAGGGTAAATGGAATGGAAGTGAAAGGGACCTCTTGTGGTAGGTAGAGATTAGAGGTTTTCCCCTTGAATTTTACGAACAGAGTTTTAACCAATCTTATAATGGATTTCATGCATTCTGTTTTGACAAATAGATATATAAACTAATATTAAAAGGAAATAGAAAACGAAAACAATTTGTTTTTTTCTTGTGTGATTATGAGGTTCATTACATTACACTTCTAACCCTTATTGGTACCACTTTGAGTGGTAACGCATCAGAAAACATCTGTACACAGTCAAACCTAAATCTCCTAAATCCCTCCATATATAAATTGATCAACCGCTTGACTACTATAGTGCCACCAAGAAAAACACTCGGTAACATACTCTCTCATACCTGGGTAGTCAGGTAGTATGGATAAGGGTATGGTGTAGCCTCCTTAGTTTGTCCCATAAGATATTGGACTAAGTACTACTGTTGGAACCCACACGTATATCAGAGAGTTATAGCACAGGAAAAACCCTTGTCTGTAGAACCCTTGAATACCCTAACCCTTGGGAAGGAAACAAAAATAGAACATACAAGATCTATTGTCATGCTACAATGTCTTCTGAATTCTTCTTGTTAAGAATTTGGGAATTTCGTGATTGCAATATTCTTTAGGCCAGAGTATAAATCCACATGAGTGAAACAAAAAACAAAATATAGTGGCCCTGCTGGCACACTTATTTTGGACCTATTCCATTGGATTCCCCTTTTTTCCCCGATCGCAGTCATACCCCTCATTTTTAATCCTTTTTGTTTCAGTGGACCCAACCCCTTCCTAGTTTACCTATTTTTCCTGCTAGTCGATTATATTTCTCTTCAAGCACTGATTGTCATGGTAACTATCACTTGTAAGTCATTTTTTGTGGTCCCACCCACCCATTTTTTTTCCTCACCAACACTTTCCCTCTCCAAATGGCCACTCTCACACCAAGACCTCCAAATTTCCATCAATCGATTCCATTTCTCCATCAAACATCTCACATCTGAGATGGATTCTAACCATTCCCGCATTGACAAATTAGAGTACAAATTGAACAACATGGAATCCAATCTCACAACCCAATTGACCTCCCTCTAGTTTGATGTCAATCAATTTTTGATCCGTCCTACGGGTCTTTCCTCATCACACCAACCCAATGTTGGTGATTCCTCTCAGTTTCTGCATTTTCACTCCAACTCCTTTAATCGTGAACCCCGTAAAAACAAAACTTCTAAAGAATTTTGTTAGCTTTCCAATGACTATTTTTAAATTTTTTTATTATTAATATTTGATATGTCAATTTGACAATTGTTTAACAATATGTTCCTTAAACATAAAAGGAATGATAATGAGTTATTTTTTCCTCCAACAATGTATCTATTATTAAAATTATGTTTTTAACAAATGAAATATATTGCAAAAATCTACATAGACTCTATTTTATTATGACTATAAGTTTCAATCTAATGGATGAATATTATAATTTCTAAAATTTTGTAAGTTGACCAAGTCAAAAACGTTGCAGATTTTAGACACATGTTTTCCTCCACCTTATATCTATCTTAATTTTTACTTAAAAGTAAAATCTAAAAATACCCTTCTGAAAAGAATAGTTTAAGGATTATGAATATAATTTTTTCGCTGTGTATTTTTAGAGATACAGATATTTCATTTCACTGAATCATAATGTCTGCTGAAAATATTATGCAGTTTTTTTTTTAATTAAATAAAATTAAATAAAAATAATGAAAATGAAAAAAAATTATAGGAATTGAAAGTAGATTCAATTTTACAAATGCTGGTGTCATTTTCTAACCCAAATTCTAAGTATTTGCAGGAGTCCAAAACCTCCAAATTTCAGGTAAGCTTGGGGAAATTCTCTTGGTTTTGTTTACAGTCCCAATTTGTGGTTTTCAGTGGAAAAAATATTCTTTCGGATGAAAGAATAAATTCTAACAGAAACCATGAAAATTGAATGATTTCCAAGGTTTTCAGATGAAAGAAGGTTGAGAAAATTATGTCGGTCGGAAAAAATTAAAAGACACGTTGTATCGTTTCATTTCGCGCCAAATCGTATAAACACGCTTTCGACCGAACACATTTAACATAATTCATCATTTGTTGGATGGTTTTCTAGAGCACCTAAACAAATTTTCGAATCATCTTTTTGGTTTTTATTGAATAACATAATTGTTGTTTTTTCAAGTTTTTATTGGAATAACTTTATATGTTGAAAGATAAATGTTGAGCATTTTTTCAAGGTGAAGTCTTTGTTGAACATATCTTTTACAGATAACTATAAAATTCATGGGAAACAAAATTTTGCGCAAGAGAAAATTTGATCGCACTCAAGATTATACTCTCCAT
The DNA here is from genome assembly GCA_000966675.3 of Picea glauca. Classification (NCBI taxonomy): domain Eukaryota; kingdom Viridiplantae; phylum Streptophyta; class Pinopsida; order Pinales; family Pinaceae; genus Picea; species Picea glauca. The sequence continues at coordinate 1,122,611 of JZKD02S1909529.1, forward strand.
AACGAACAAAGGAAAGAGCATTATTGGAGAAAGAAACAATAATGTGCAAATATTGAAGAAAGAAATGATGATAATGTAAATAGAGATTTTCAACAAGAAGAAATCCAGCCAGGTATGCATGAACATATTGTCTATATTAAAAGTATAGATTTACAATTTAAAATATAAAGTTTAATATAATTGATTGTAATTACAATTTGATGTTTTTCAAAAAACATAAATAGATGTCTCATAATGTTGAAGAAGACATTGAAACTGAAATTGAAGCAGAAGATGTTAAAACTGAAATTGAAGTAGAAGACGAATCACCTATAGGTATGTACATAAATTTAGATAATACAAGATGAACACTTGTATATATAGTTTAGTAAATTTATGTTCGGGTTTTGTTTTTTAATATAAACTTTAAATTGAAATATGCAGGAGAATCTATTCACATTGATGATGAAATATTATAAAATGTTGATACTGACAAATTTGGGAAGAAAAAAACTAAGCATTATATAAGATATCTAACTAAGAATATGTATAACACTTTTTCCAAAGATGAATCGGTAACAATACAAGATCAACTTTTACTCTGTCTAATAAAGTTAAGAAATTTAAAAGAAGCTACATCATTATTGGGTATTCAAAAGTTGACAAAAGATACAAAGGTGAAACAGAATGTCTTTGACAATATAACTAGTGTATTAAAAGATTCTCGAAAATCTCAAAAAAATGATGCCAGTGTTGCATGTAGGGTGATACAAACAACAATTGTTTCATCTAGCAATATAAAGATCATTTGACACGACACATGGAAAAAACGATGGGAGCGTCAAGAAAACCATTGCACAAACATAGAAAATTTCAATTGCAAATAGATGAAAATGATAAATTGGCTTGTTGGATAGTGATTTCTAGACAACCCTACAAATATAGACTTGCATAAAATGTTAAATAATTGGCTCGTAATTGTTGGTTGACAAAATCTCATATTTCAACACATACAAGGGATTTGTTGCGATGAATAATAACATACAAACAATATGAAGAACATACAAACATATATTGCCAATGATACAAATATAATTGTTCAATAAGTTCAAATTAAAGCACAAATAAGTTAAAATTTCCATCAATACATTTGTGCAACAAAAACCATGGTTTGTTAGACCCATCACTGTTCGTGACACTTGTTTTTGTCATTATCATGTGAAATTTGAGTTATATTACGACGATTTTTTGGATTTTGCTAAAACTTTATGTCCAAGTTCACCTCCTCCTGCCACATTATGTTCTAGGTTTGTGAAAAGAAAAAAAAAATGTGTTGGTGGAAAGAAATGTGATCGTTGTGGAAATCTAGGTTTATTTCATTCAAAGCATCATATTTATATGAATGATCAATCATTTTCTAATATAACAGTCAATTGGAAGAGATATGAATATATCAATTGCATGGCTCTACATTCTTCAAATGTTATTTCCAAAAAGATTGATTTGAAAGTAGATAAAATCTGTGTGATAGATTTTTTGAAGAAGTTTGAGGAAGAAATTTATAAATACACCAAGCATTCACATAGAGCTCAATGGAAAGACCTACAATTCAAATAATCCCATTAAGTGTTTCCACCAGGGACAATTTTGTTTGTAGTTGATTTTGCAGAGAATTACATATTTGTTGTACAAAAAGAAATACAGAGTGAATATTATCATTTTGATCAAGTCACAATATTTGTCCACATTCTATATAGACATGCTCAATGGAGTCTTGATAACATGGAAAGCACCAACGACAATCAACATGTTATTAAATAATATCACTTTTATGTAAGTGATGATTGAGCACACGACACACATTATGTACAACATTGTTTTAATAAATTTTATGATTCATTGAAAGAGCGCGAAATCGGATTCGATCGAAATTGGATATGGTCATATGGGTGTGTGGTTTAGTTCAAATCTTCACAATCATTCTATTGTTTATGTCCTCTTCATAAAAAATACAAAATTACACATTGTTCAAATTTTTTTGAGACTGGTCATGGAAAAGGAGAGCGTGGCGGTGCAAGGGCATGTGTAAAATGATAACTTCGAAGGCATCAAATGAAACCTCATGCCGATCGATTTGAATCCAATAACAAGTTATTGAATGGTGCAAAATGGTGATAATCCATGGATATAATCCGTCGAGGGATGTGCACAAGTGTGTCTATATATAAATGTTGCACATGTACACATGATATTTGTATTTGAACATGTTCAAATGTATATTCAATCTTCAATCATTTTCTTGAGAGATTTCAAGTTAACAAGTTCTTTCATCCAAGAAAATAGTATATTGAAATTATTTCATCCAATATTTTATATAAATAAACATAGTGCAAATAAAATCAAGACAATAAAAAATATTACATGAGTGTGACCATGTCTCTCTGAAAATATTGAAATGATAAAGACCATGTAAATGTCCTAGGTTCGAATTCAAGTGTGTGTAGAGCCCCTTTTGTGTGTGTCTCTTACTTTGTAATATTTGTAATGGTTTTCTTCATTCTTCCATTTGTTCAAGTGATTATTTATTTCTATGTCTTCTAATCCATTCTTACACTAATTTTCTTAGTTCTTTCTTTCTTTTTTCATGCGAAAAGAACAGTTTCATTGTTATTCTATTTAAAATCAAATCTGTGTACTTTGTTGAACTATCTATGTACGAGCATAAATTTGATAGATTCAAATCTATTATTTAATCTTTTGATCTTGTGTCTTACTTTGTTGAACTGTATATGTACGTGCATAAATTTGATAAATTCAAATATATTATTTAAGATTTTGATATTATCTTTTCAGTTGTTGAGATATATCAGGTTCAGGTTGGATTTGGAGTTTATCTAGTCGATAGTGACCTTGGAATCTCCCGCAACTATCAATTTTTTTTTATCGAAAAGTAGAAAATGAGTAATAATAATCCCCATAGGCCCAAGAGTTTATCTTTATGTTGAATTTTTTCAATCCACAATGAAATATGTTGAATTTTATCGTCCCCATAGGCCCAAGAATAGTCCACAATGAAATATGTTGAATTTTAGCATGTGTTTTTGAATAGTCCAGAGTAAACATAAAAGGAAGCATTTAAATTATTACATAGTAGTATAGGCCCAAGAGCTCATCTTTATGTTGAATTTTATCAGTACACAGTGAAATATGTTGAATACGCCCAAGAACAATCCACAATGAAATATGCTTAATTTTATTAGTCCACAATAAAATATGTTAAATTTTAGCATGTGTTTTTGAATAGTCTAGAGTGAACATAAAATGAAGCATTTAAATTAATACATAGTAGTATAGGCCCAAGAGTTCATCTTTATGTTTAATTTTATTAGTCCATAATGAAATATGTTGAATAGGCCCAAGAACAGTCAACAATGAAATATGTTGAATTTTATTAGTCCCCATAGGCCTAAGAACAGTCCACATTGAAATATGTTGAATTTTATCATGTTTTTCTTAACATTCCACAATGACCATAAAAGGAAGAACTTAAATTAATACATAGTAAAAAAATATTTAAGAGTTTGATGCTTAATTTAATGCATTGTAAAAACGAGAATATAGAAAAAAATTAGTTCAAAACTAACAACTTTGCTAGTTTTTATCCATCAACTTAGTGAAGAAACCTTTGAGCATTGGTCAAACAACCACAATCTATCAAACCAAGTCTTGAACCAAACCAAACCAAAGCTATTCTTACATTAGTAATGGTGTTTAACAGATTAACAACAAAGCAATTTTATTTCAACACTGACATAGTAAAGATTGAGACCATTATCAAAGCAAAGAAATTATATTTCAACATTTCAAAATATAAGAGAAATCAAATATGAGACAATAAATTGATATTTTGAATTCCAAAAATATCAAATATATCTATCTATCTATCTATCTATCTATATATATCAAAGTTTGAATAGTTACACTAACAAATACATAGTTTCCACATCCATTTTATGATGATAACAAAAACTAAGACATTTAACTCTAAAATTCTGGACTCTAAGCCATCACTTTAAAATATATCACTTCATACCTGCAAAAAAAACAAAATTCAAAAATTGCGATTAAAAAAAATTCACATACATACCCAAAGAGTTAAGTCTCATCCTCCAACATACTCTTTCCCACCAAATATAATGTAAACATATTTTCCACCAAATATAATTTAAACATCTGAAATAATTAAAAAAAACAAATAACACATGTATTAGCATATATACTTTAACTAAATATTAAATAAACAATAAGAAATAATAACATGTACCGAACCATAGTTAAACAAATGATAGTTACTCTCCACATTAATACATGATTTAAAGAATTTTTAAAATCTTATCTAAAATCTTAAAAAAAATTTAAGAGAAAAATGGTGTTCTTGGTAAAAAAAAAAAAAATCAGAGTTAGAATTAGATAATAATCTCAAAATAAATATAGAACTATGTATGAATAAAGTTAAAAAATCTTCATATTATTAAATCATTCTTCCAATGAAATACTTATCTCCTTGTGGATAAAGTCTGAAATCTTTCAGGTGAAATTCTCATCCCAGGTGAGGTTATTTGATCATATTTACATAGCAATAAAATTCTAATCTCCTCAGTAGTAAAATACTTCTCTCCTCTTCTGCAGTGGTCATATAATCAAATTCCATGATACCCTTACAAATTAAAAGACTCATAAATCTGCATATCAAGCCATTCTTCCAAAAAACTACTAATATCTAAAAACGTTCACAAATATCCATTTTAAAAATCATTCTTTTGGAAAATACTTATCTCATCTTTCTATGGTGGAATAGATGTTCTCATATAATATTGCATGTACATGAAGAAAACATAAATTTGCACATGTATATTAAGTCATTATTCAAAAACCATTTAAATATTTCTTTGGGATGTATTCATATTACATATAATCAAATGTTCTTTGAAATTATGTGTGAGCTAGCTCACATATACAATATGTGTGAGCTAACTCACATATACATATGCATAGCTTATTTGTAAATATACTTGAAAGTTGGTTTATGTGATTAGTAACTAATTTAGTTAAGAGTTTTACAATACCCTGGCAAGAAGGAATTCACTTTGTTGTATGTAGAAAACACATATGTCCATAACAACACAAATAAGAACTAAATATAGGATTTAATGTGTTCACATTTATACAAAATTATAAAAGTTGTCGATCTCTTATTCAAAATATTGGAGATTGGAAAACTAAAGTGTAGGAATCAAGTCCTCTGTCTACTGGAGATTCATTTAATATATCTCCAAACTGCAGTAATAACAATAACAACTCAATTATTTCTATAGATATGTAATGATATCTAAATCTGGAATTAGAAGTAAACTATCATAAAATGCATCAAAAATTTACTAACTAGGATACATACAAATATGTTGTTTGGGTCATCATTATGAATGACCTTCTTCTAACCATCACGACAAAATTTTGCATACTCCTTAACATTTTCTAATGACATGGTATCTAACTTTGCATCTATTTTATAAATAGATTTGGCCTCAGAATTGGCTTCCACTCGCTGACGATTCATGCCAACATCAAGACCATAAAAAATCTCTTTCAAATTTTTCCCAATTTCATTCCTAGCCTCTTTGTCAACCTCTGATGTAGCTTGTAACTCTGAATGTGAAGCAAATGCCCATGTTGGGTGAGGTACTAAAGGTTGTGTAGGCCTTGACAATGTTGCATTTCGATATTCCCCTTTACAATCATGTCTGTCCTTTACCAGTCCCATAATAATTGAATGGTAGAATAGTGTAATGAGGGTGCATTTGCATGAAAAAATATGCATAAAATTTTCCTGCAAAATAGTGTGGAACCTCATCGTTCCTTGACAATTTTCCATATGCTGTCAAAAATTTGTTATACAGATGTCCTACAATGTCAAGGTGCTTAAAATATTGCACCTTCAACATCTTCCGCTTTGGTCCATTTTTGAAGTTGAACATCGAAATTGTGTCTTCTTTTGAAACTTTGTTTTTTACTGCCTACTATTTATCAAGGCCCATCACCTCTGACTTTCATCACCTCATTAGATCGAAAAAAAATTCAATGATTGGCCCCATCTTTTGATATGCATCAATACAGTTTTGCGATGAATGAAAAACAATCTACAAGCTTTGTTTACTCTCTTGAGGGAGTTCCAAGAACACAAAATCATTTTCCAACCTCCTTTTAACACTTGAGCATCACTCAAGGATCATTGCTTCAGTAATCCCTTCCAGGGGAATTTCATCACCAACATCTGAATGATAGGTGGACGTAAGAATGTAATCTTGTATTTCTTGATAAAGTGGCCTCTTAAATCCACCTTCACCCTCTACACCAACATTATAATATTTGTGACAACCACTCTCTCTTTCATTGTCGTCCCTTGATCTAAATGCATTGTCTGCACATACATTTGAAAGTAATTACAACATTTAACTTGACATAAATTTAAATACACAAAAATACAACAAAAATTAACAAAATCGAAGAAAATTACGAGAAATGTTCTCTTGTCTAGAAGTATTCCCTACATTCTCATGTGTAAGAGTATCAATATGCAACCTATCTAAGAAGTTTGCATCCATATCACTTGCTTGAGCACATTCTACAGTTGATATATTCACAGACTCATTTGAAAATCTCCTCTTACGAGATTGTTGTTGGTCACTCAGAGTCTCAGTTGAAGAAGGAGTTCCGCTTCTTCCTTCTTCAGAGAACCTAGAGAATTTGCAAGGAATGTTTGGAGAATCCTGTGTCAACATCTATCCTCAATATCTAGCCTTTCAAAATTCATGAAAATTTAAGCACAAGACAAGTACAAGTTAATATCTCCAACATTGACCAACAAAAATATGAAGAAAGAAAAAAAAAAAGACAAAATTAATAGAAATGTTCTTTATGTTAGACACAATTATAATAGGGTGATTCATAACTCCACTACCCATTCCCATTTCAGATATATTTTGGTTCCTTAATATTAGCACAAATAACCTTGGTAAATCCACCAATAGTACATGGGTCAAAGTTTGGTAATAGAGTAGTGGTTATCTATATGGGCAATCAGATTTCATGCATCCAACAGGCATGGAGCACAATCCATGAAAATAAATGATAAACTTTACACCATGTTTGGTTGAATGGAAGAAATCTACCATCTACAAGGCAATGGCACTAAGTATCGATAGGTCTATATATTACACTTGGAGGGGTAATTAATAGAGAAAATGTATTATATGATTTTGATTTGTTGGAATTATGTTTATGACAGACCCTTTTATATACTAAGTGTTTGTGATTAGATGATTTAACGCTACTAAACATTCATTTATATGTAGTTATAAAGCATTGTTTATATTCTTACCAACCTTCTTCTAGTGACCTCATCAATATAGGGGCTGAGAATGGCCTTTGAATCATTTTGGTAGATCCATCCTGTCAGAAACCTCGTGGACAACTAGGACTTGGTCAGGTTAATCCAATGCTTGTGTAAATACAAACAGTAATACATCACCATATTCAACTAGTATCTTATCGAAAGGTTAATAGAAGCTCATCTTCAACTAAATTCTTATGTAAATACAAAGGGTAATAGATCATTAACAAGGGTCTTTCAAAGGGTATATACTCTTATTCAAAACATATGGGTTTTACTTACCATGATTAAGAGAGAGCTAAAGAAATGGAATCAACTTCATATCTTACCCGTATGAGCTATGTGGAAATTACAATATAGTTAAGAGTGTAGAGTTTCAATCTAAGGTATAGACAACTAATCACATGAATGATGATGCAAGTTCAAATTGCATTTCGGATACCTTTGTAAATGAGGTTTTGACATGAAATATTGATGTTGTTTATCAATTTTGCGATCAATGCGAAGCGACTATTACATATTTCAATATATCTATTCTGGAGGTTGAGGGAATGACTATAATGAATATACTACCTATGCTTCACTATTTGTTTTCTATTTGATGTGTTATATTAATGCATATTTTCCATAACATATTACAATGTAATATGTCATAACATATATTACTATATAACATATATTACATTGTAATATGTTATAACATATTCCAATGTTATAATAGTGAATATACTACCTATGTAATGTACCTCTAATTTATCGAATCGACCATAAAAAATAAAAAAAAATCTTATGTATCATTATCCTCTTAAGTTCGTATGTAATTACTGTTAAAGGGGATGGTCTTCATTTGTATCATAAGCTCTGTGAGATACCCATGTTCTTTCTATCGCATGATTTACACTCTACTCAAGTCGTATTACTTGGTTGGGTAAAATTATGAGGGTAGGTTCTCGACTCTAGAAGTTTGACAAATCTTACCTCTATTCGCTTATGTCTATATTCATAAACACATAGTCTAGACTTAGGAACCATATTCCTAGTCTATCCTTAGCGCAAGATCCTCTATGCTATGGGCGGGACGAAGTAACTTTTTTTGGTTTAAAAATGTATTTATTCTATAGAGTCATGAGGTAGGTTCCATATCTTTTAGTTGGACATAGGTGTTTCAAAAGACGCTTAGAAAACTGTGGGATGGTTCAGTTCTTCAACGGATTTGGGTAACATAATTTAAAACGGAAAGACTCCAACTAAACTAGATTAAACTGCATGATGCATCAATATATTCTCATCTAAATGAGAGGCCAAAAGTGATGGGCACACTTGGAAAAATAAATGGACCCTAACTAGTCAAGTCACAGAGTAAATTCTTATTAACTTTCATGATTTCTCGAGGTGAGAGGGTAGGTATGTCTGTCAGAAAAATTAAGGCATCATGTATCTACCATTAATGTGTTCCTAGTGTCTATGTCTTGAAGATTCCTCGTGTCCTTCCCTCCAACTGGATCGCGCCAGTTCATCCCCATCACATGGCCATAACCACTACTATACTCTCGACAATAAAATTAGTCGTCAAAGGAGACACTCTTATGGTTGCGGATGTTTCCTTAGTCATTTTGAAACCCTCTAAATAGCTATGCATGATGTTCCTCCACAGGGAAGGAATTTCCCAAGTGGAGGCTGCTACTCGGTGTAGAATACCAGGTCATCACCTCCTCTGGGAAGACTTTCCTTTGAATGCTACTGTAATATCAAAGATATAAGAAAAAGTTTCGGAAGGTTCATTATCATGAGAAGGACTTTTGGTCTGTACTTTGGTTATAATATTTTATTAAGCAACCCTCATTATTATTCCTCTATGGGCTAGGACCGTTCTTGGAGGAGGTTGTAATATTGTTATTCCCCTCTCCAGTTTCTCTAAATGGCTCAACCTGCCCACTCGTGAATCCTGTAATTACGGGTCTTTCCACTCACATAGTTTTCTTCGTCGGTATTTACTACTATGCTTGGTTACTTTCATTGTCATTCCTCCTTTAATAAATCTCTGGGAGCCATGTCTCCCTTGGGAATGGTCAACGAGATGCTAAGTGGTTTTTCTTAGGGGGTGGAAGGGTTCCCTATTTGGTAGTATACTATACAACATTCTTATTTTATTTTCCTGTAAGGATGGAGCCATTCTTTTGTAGGTCTTCCAGACTCTCGGTTGGTTTCCACACAATTAATTTATTTATTTATGTGTAAATCATTATGTTCATGTAGTGTCTCGAAGAACTTACGGGGTTCTTATGGCATATAAAGTTTGTAATGAAACCTTGTTATCTATGCGGTCGGAGATTAGCTCCTTTCACTTGAATACCATAGAGTAATGACCCTTCCCTTTACTGTTTGGTTATAATTTTTCATTGTTTTTTGGTTCATGAATGTTTCAAATTTAACCCCTTTAATAAGGTCTATGTCCTATACAAAATGTCTGTATTATTACTTCAGTCTCCTTGTAAGGCATGCTTGAATAGTTTTACAGGTTAAGGGTTTTTTCTACTGACTACTTCTTTGTAAAAGAGGACTTATTAAGATTTGGTACCGACACTAATGGTGGGATCCTTTTGATGTGAGGGTACCCATGAGGGATACTTGGACCCCCTTCTTCTCATCCTGGGATGATTATTCAAATGGAAAGTGACAAGGGAAGGATGTCAGACTTTAGGCGTCAGTTAAGTATCGTTCAGTCTCAACTATTTCTAGTATTCATCGTTCTATTGAAATTTTGCATTTTTTTTAATTTGTATACTATACTAATGCTTTAAATGATAAAATTTGCAGGGATGTCGACCATGCCAGGCTCTGGGATGCCGAATCTTACCTACTGCAAAAAAGGGTATTTGGGTTTTATGCCCATTGTCTCGCAGAATTATTCTTTTGATTACTAGAAATGAGAATCAGCGCTCTGTTAATTTTTGTTACTGAAGACGTTTTGTCTTGATTCTCGGCATCTTCTAGATTTTAAGGATGTTTCTGATTGATATATTGATAACTCATAGTTGGAGGAGGACACAATACTTGCGGCAATTAGATTTATATTAAGATCCCTTTGAGATTTAATTCCCAAATTCTTTTGTTGTCAAAATGTAATTGAAAACAATATCAGGCATGGCTGATTTAAAATCCACTTAATGGTATTACGATTTCTTCATCATAATTAGAATGTTTAAAATTGGAAAAGATTCTCTCACTCTATTTTATTATTCTGTGTCATTATGCTCAGAGGCTTTATTATGGTCAATTAGGATTGTTACTTCAGTAAACTCCTATTTATTCCCAGAATATATATATATATATATATATATATATATATATATA
>JZKD02S1909529.1:1134220-1158971 GCA_000966675.3 Picea glauca
GTCGCGTTGATCATGATAAAGAAACAAACCTAGATGGCCCTAAGACATTAACGCCTTAATAAATCCTTAACCAAATTCCCTAAGCAATTGTCGCCTAGCTCAGAATCTAAGTCCTAAGTCTAAGACTTTATAGGGTAAAATTTTAGTGTAACCTTAAAGAAAAAGGCCCTAAAATAAAAATAAAAAAAATTCAAACAAAAACCCACTTAAGTAATAGTTAGGTCTTCATAAAATTCTTTGGGTAAATGACGAGAGTAAGAATTAAATTAAAATTAATGGTTTTAAAATTTTGCAAAGAAGAAATTATTTCCTAACTTGCGAAAGAACAAAAAATATTAAATAAATAATAAATGGGAAAGATTTAATAGCGCAACTCCCATTTTGGGCTTTAATAAAAAGGGGAAAGAAGGGAATAATAAGAATTAGGAAACTAAGTAATGGAGGAAACTTAATAAAGGAAATATGGGAACTTATGGTAAAAAGCACGGTCAACATAGTAAGGAATCTGAAATTAAGAACCTGCTAATCTGAGCTAATTTAGTAACATCTTTTTTTTAGGAAATTATTTAAAACATGTAAGGGGATCTAGGGACACCTAGGAGTAAATTTAGGAGTGATTCTAGGTGGGTGAGGGAAATGAGGAATTTAATAAATTAAAGAAAGTAATTACTTGAGGAAAAAGGGGGATGGACGACACTTGTGCGAAGGAGAATAATTAAAATTATTTTTATTAAAACTTAATTAAAATGTGATTTAGGAAATTTGGTGGGTCTTAACACTCTATAAAAGAAAATGAAGATGAGGAAGAAAGGGGATCGATTGTTAGCGTAACGTTATGCTGCCAGATTGTGACTTGACTGATTGCTTGTGAGGAGTTGGGATTTTCCAGCTCGGTTAGGAGTGGTAGCTCGGCTTTGCGAGGTGAGTTGGGAAGCTAGATCTACCATCTGGACTGTGTGTGGCCCCTTTGCATCTCAGGGGGCTAAGGGGGAAGTAGAGTACCCCTAGCGATTGGCTGGGAGGTACCGATGTAGTCTCAACGTTCAGTGAGCAGGAGCGGCATGGCGCGGGAGAGGCTAGAAGCGCGTGGACGTCATCGAGGCAGGCGTTAAGGCAATGATATGCTCATGTGTTTAGTAGAGTAGACTGCCTAGTTATTTGCTTCGGCGATTATGATGTATTATTGTAAAGATGTTGCTTCAGCTATCGTAATTCGTTTCTGTATGGTTACAATGATATTTTTCTAGAAAATTTTGTTTTGGGTAAGATGTTCTGAAATGTTGGTTTTGGTAATCGCGTTTGCTGGTCATTTTATGGAATTAAAACTATGAAATGGCAATCCGCTCTGGCACTCGTTCTGGCATTTTTGTTGGGCAATTTTTTCTAAGATTAGTTGATTTGGCGTTTAGAGCTGGCATTCGCTCTGGCACTTTTGTGGGGCATTTTTTTTTTATTTCTAAGATCAGTTGATCTGGTGTTTATATCTGGCATTCGTCGATATGAGCGTTTGGCATTTTTTTTTTTTTTATCCTTCGATTAGTGGAAGAATTCGTTTTTGTGGTGTTGAATTCAATTGGCATTTTTGGAATTTGTTGGGCATTTTTGCATTTGTTTTCGTGGTGTCTGAATTCGTTGGGTGTTTCAGGAATTTGTTGGGCATTTTTTCATTCGTTTTCATGGTGTTTGAATTCGTTGGGCGTTTCTGGAATTGTTGGCATTTATGTATTCATTTTCATGGTGTTGAATCCGTTTGGCATTCTTGATTTTGATTTGGCATTCGCTGGCATCCTTGAATTTCAAATGTAGCCAGCAAACAGAGTAGTGGGGTTCTCTGGAAGTTCAACAGGTCAGGACACTTGCAAGGAATATGGAAAAACTCTATTCAAATGCCCACAATATAATATTACTATGAATTAATGCTCCCCTAAATTTCTTTCAAACACCGGGCTAGGACAGTATGTACAACCTTTGAAAGTTGTGTACGCATAATCCCAACTGAGGAAGGAAGTCATACTTATCAGACTCAACAACAGGCTTAACGACAGCATTGGAAGAAACCCAGACTGATATCCCTCGAATTGACTTTTCGTGGTCCAATTACCGTATAAACCCTTGCCCGTATAAATGTTTGCTGGTGTAAACGAGCACTCTGCCGAATGGCATTGCTGGGTATTGAGTTTATTACAGTATTTGTTTTGGGTATTTTTCCTTGATTTTTGGGTAGCCTTTCACCATCCAAGTTGACATAATTTTTAATGACAGTTAGTTCCAGCCAGCCAAGTGATTTCTATTTTAACGCAGGCGTCACCCTTACCTGGCACCAAATGGTCTCACATGCCCTTTAATGCTATTTATTATCGCTAGGTTTCGCTCTAAATGGCTGACTGGCAGCACTGTTAGCTATGCTCCAGAAATAGATACCTAGCTAGCTCTATGTAAAACGTGTTTACTTACTTTCCCTTTTTATTATAGCATCCAGCGTAGACTATTACCCTTGTGTCATGGTTTGGTGAGTGATTGGAGAGTGGTTAGAAATACTTTAGAATGGCCACCTTTAAGACTAGAGGTGATCTAAATGAATTCATGTTACTATTAAATTAACCTTTTATACTGAATGATAACTTTGACACTAATGTTTAGGGAGAGGTTAAATTTCGGTTGTTTGTCCATGGTTAAAGTTAAAACTTAGAAGGTAACGCCGAGAGGTAGAGCCTTAATTTTAAACCATAGATTCTTGAGCGGTTTCCTTTCCGTATTGCTAGTAAATTCATAATTGATCTATCCCCTAGTATTAGAGTAGTTGAACTTGTGCTTCCATCCTAATAGGTTATTTCCTTCTTGTCTACGTTGTCACATTTGAATGTATGATTCTTACTGAAATTTTATTGTTATTGATTAATTGGAATTAGTATAGTAATGTGTAAAAGAACTGATGTTGTAATTTTATATTGTCATCATGATAGGTAAAAGTAACATCATTGTAGTATATGGTTGCATAGGTATTTTTATCTTGTTGGGAAGGATACTGAAATTTAATTGTTATTGATGAATTAAAAGTAGTATGGTAATGTGGAAAAGCATTGATGCTGGAATTTATATTGTCATCATAATAGGTAAAAGTAACATCATTGTAGTATATGGTTTTATGGTAATAATTGTTAAATAATCATGGTTTTATCAAGTAGTAATGTTAAAGTAATTGTTGAAATAATATTTAGAATATAAAGGTGAGGATATGGTTATGTTATGCTAAGGTTAGTGTAGTTCCATTTTTAATAATAATCAAATAAAATGTAAAGTCATTGTCTTTTAACTTGAAAGGTATTTTAGAATATAAAGGTGAGGATATGGTTATGTTATGCTAAGGTTAGTGTAGTTTCATTTTTATTAATAACAAATAACATGTAAGGTCCTGGTCATTTTAATTGAATGCTATTGTAATAAGGAAAGTGATGACATGGGTATGTCATGAAACTGTTAATATAATTTCATTGGGAATGATGACTCATAAAAAGAAAGGTCCTTGAATCTAAGTGCAATCAATTAGTAAATTTCAGTAACGGGGATTGCAGTTAACTAATTGTACATTATTTACGACTGGGTTGGTAACTCATCGCTTAATGAAAAAAAATGGAGTAATTGGTCTATGATTAAGGTCTTGAGTCTCAATAGTGGATGGTCGATGTCGGAGTCCTTCTGACTTGCGTCTCTCGTAGGGGTAGTGGTTGTCCTTGGTTTTGTAGTTCTTGGTTGTCTTGCAATGTGTGGTCTGCTTGTGTAGGGCGGGATCTAGACACCTCCTTATAGCCTTAGTATATACGGCTGTGTGCGTGATTATTTTCTGTGTAAATAATCCAGTTCCGTATCAAGAATCCCGGTCCCTTTAAAGGTAGGGTTTCCACTCTTGCGACACACCTGACAAAGATTACTAGTTTCTGCCTGAGCAGTCGGCCAGGAGCCTATCTAACCTTCCCTCTCTCCGAAGCAGAGAACTAAGATTAAATGCCCTGCTTTCCTATGCAGAAATAGTAAAATCTACTACTATGGATTCTTCCTTCTGTGTTCGTACTGTGCCTAACCCAGTATGTCGTTAAACGTTTGCAGTTTCTTGTCGTGCGCCTTATGTCTATGGTCATTTAATGCTTGCAGTTACTTGTTGTGTGCCTTGTGTATTCTTCTTGTGATCGTCGTGGTTGCGTCTTATTAGTCGTCGGGTGGCGACGTAGAGTCAAGTGTGTCTATCCCTTTTTACATGTACGCACACACTTCAAAAAGAAAAAAAAAATAAAAAAAATATGCACCTGTTATTAGAGTTATTGTCGTAACGAGGAGGTTCGTTACAGTGATCCTCTCCTTGCATCACACTCAAAGTTAAATTTTCATAACAATAAGTGTCCAGTAGTCCTTTTTCCCCAGCATAGTAGGCAACGTCCTGCCTCCTCACATATGTTATTTATCCATAAAATATTTTTGCCTAGGTCTTTCTTCCGTCCCTTCAGAATTTTCGCAGCTTTCTAAATCCCTGATTTCCAGGGGCTTCCAATGGCCAAATCCTTGATTTTCCACTTGTAAAAATCATCCTAGAGGTAGTTCCAACATGTTCCCCACTCATGGAGTCATGGTCAGCTGAATTTAACATGGTTGTTCCATTTTTATTCCTGCAATAAATAAAACAATATTCTGTTTACATACAAGTGTCATAGTCAAATAGTTAGTTGGGTCAGATCAGGTCTCTTCCCAACATTCATAATAATTAATTACAATTTATCAAATTCAAAATTTGGAATTGCCATAAATGGAAAAAAAATTCCAAATTCGAATTTACTAAAAACAGAATAATTTTCCAGCAAATTTTAAATTTCAAAAAATACTTTTTTTTGGGGATGTCACATCCTTTCCCCCTTCAATAAAACACTATCCTAAGTGTTCGTTCATTTCTTGGAACAAGATTGGATGAGATTTCCACAAATCCCCCTCCAACTCCCAAGTGGCCTCCTGAGGACTAAAGTGCTTCCATTGCACCTTTACCTGAGCGACAACTCTGTTCCGAAGTGTTATTTCTCTCTAGTCCAGAATACGCAGGGATTCCACCTGGAACTCGCCTTCTGGTTCCACCAGCACCAAGTTCCAATAAATCATATGAGTAGGGTCATGAACATATTTTTTCAATAAAGAAACATGAAATACATTATGAATTTTTAGATTAGCTGGAAGTGCAAGTTGGTATGCCACGAGTCCAATTCGAGCTAGTATCTCGAAGGACCCACAAAACCTGGATGCTAGCTTGGCATAGTTTCCGAGTTTTAGTGAACTTTTTTGGGCTTTGACTTTTAAGTAAACATGATTCCCCACTTGAAACTCCAAGTGTCTTCTTTTTTGGTCCGCATAACTCTTATGAATGTCTTGTGCCTCTTTTAAGTTTCATTGTACCTTTCTTACCGTATTCTCTATTTCTTGGAGAATGTTTGGTCCAACAATAAGACTGTCAGTCGGGTTATCCCAACTAATTAAAGTCGTACACTTTTTGTCGTATAGTACTTCGAAGGGGCTTAACTTAGTCGAAGTTTGGTACCCATTGTTATATGCAAATTATACCAGGTGTAGATAGTCTTCCCATTTGTTTGGTTTTGTTCTTACGTACATGCAGAGCATATCTTCTATGATTTGGTTTTCCCTTTTGGTTTGTCTATCCGTTTGTGGATGATAGCTCGTACTGAAATTCAGTTTGGTATTTATCCCTGCAAACAATTCCTTCCAAAAGGAGGATGTGAATTTTACGTCTCTATCTGAAATTACCATTTTAGGAATACCATGTAGTCTAAAAATTTCTTTCATAAATATTTCAGCAATGTTTATAGCTTTAAAAGTAGACTTTACTGGAATAAAGTGTGTGGACTTACTGAGTTTATCAATTACATCCATGATAGAGTCATTTTTTTTTTGAGTTTTGGGCAAACCTGTAATAAAGTCCAACGATATGGTTTCCCATTTCCATTCTGGTACTGGTAATGGTTGTAATAGGTCAGTTGGATGCTGGTGTTTGGCCTTTACCCATTGACAGTCTTGGCACCTAGCCAAGTATTCTATTGTTTTTCCCTTCATATTAGGCCAATAGAAAATTTTCTTGAGTGTTGTCATCGTTTTTTGGTATCCTAGATGACCAGAATATGGTTTCTTATGAACTTCATCAAGAACTATTATCTTTAACTCTGTTGAATCGGGTATGTAAAGTCTGTTTTTAAAATGTAGTAACCCATTTTTATCGATACTTAGGTCTCATTCGTGTGAGTTTGTTGTAGTGTCATGTAATTCTTCCACTAAATCTGTGTAATTTTCATCATTAATAACTGTCGTCCTTATTCTCTGTTCCAGATCGCTTTCTGCCCTACTGACATTTATCCCAAATATCTCGTGGACTCTTCTGATTAAAGCATATGCTACCTTATTTTCCTTACCTTTGATATGTATTACCTCAAAGTCTAATTCGCTCAAAAAGGCTAGCCACCTTGATTGCCTTGCATTAAGATCTGGTTGGTTAAACAGGTATTTCACCCCAATGTTATCTGTCAATAGTAGAAACTTTTTTTCCATTATGTAGTGTCGCCACATTTTTAAGGTGTGTATTACTGTTGCCAATTCTAAATCGTGAGTGACATAGTTTCTCTCATGTTCCTTTAACTTTTGGGACTCGTAGAAAATAATGTGTCCTTCTTGAGTTAGGACACCACCTAGTCCTTCTTTACTCGCATCGACACCGACCGTGAAGTCTTTATCTAGGTCTGATACCTTTAGAATGGGTGCGGTCATTAATAATTCCTTCAACTTATTAAAACTATCTTGGCACCTTTGTGACTAGTTAAACTTGGTCCCTTTCTTTTGTAACGATGTGATGGGTAGGCTATTTTGGAAAACCCTTCTATAAATCTGCGATAATATCTGGTCATTCCCATGAATGACTGGATGTCCGCTACATCCTTTGGTACCGCCCATTCCATAATGGCTCTTACTTTCTCAGGGTCAACTGCAATGCCTTCTGTAGAAATGACATGTCCTAGGTATTGTATCTTTTTCTGATAAAAAATGCACTTATCGAATTTAGCATACAGTTGGTGTTTCCTCAAAGTTTGCAGGATGATTCTTAAGTGTTCTTCGTGTTCTTCTTTTTTTTTGAATACACCAGTATATCGTCAATAAACACCATCACGAATTTGTCCAATTATTCACTAAAAATACTATTCATTAAGAACATGAATGTGGTTGGCACGTTAGTGAGTCCAAAAGATATGACCACAAATTCGTAATGTCCATATCTTGTTCGAAAATTTGTCTTGCTTATGTCCTCATCCTTTATCCTAACTTGATGATATCCATATCGTATTATTGATTCGTAAATCCAACTTCGAAAAGATCTTTGCCCCATCTACTTGATCGAATAGATCATTTATTCTAGGTAATGGGTACTTGTTTTTAATAGTCACTTTGTTCAATTGTCTATAATCGATACATATTCTTAGAGTACCATCTTTCTTTCTCACAAAGAGGACGAGTGCTCCCTAAGGTGAAACACTCGGTCTGATATAGTCTTTGTCCAATAACTCTTGTAGTTGGTTTTTCAATTCCGTCAATTTTGGTATACTCATTCGGTAAGGTGCTTTCAAGATAGGGGTTGAAACAGGTAGTAGGTCTATGGAGAAGCCTATTTCTCTTCTAGGGGGTAATTCAGGTATTTCATCAATGGATACATCTCTGAAATCGCGTAAAACAACAAAGTCTTCCAAGTTAGGTTTGTCTTTCTTTTCTAACAGGTTTGTTACTTGGATGGCATAAACTTGACATCCCTTTATCATACATTTCTTGAATTGCATCGTGTAAAATTGTCTGACTGATACAGGTTTTGGTATACCTTGGTCTATTCTAATAGTGTCATAATCGTCTTTATAGCTAAGTGTCTTTGTATAACAATCGAGCACTTCCTTGTGCTTTTCCAACCAATCCATTCCGATAATCATATCATAATATCCTAGGGGTAGGATGTTCATATTTGTCCTTATTTTCTGACCATCTAATCTGAACTCAAAATCATAAATAAATTCAACTACTTTCCTTTTAGTTCTGGTAGCTAGTTGTACCAGCCATGATTTTGCATGCTTTAGTTTCTTAAGTTTATTTGACTCTACTATAGCTGGAGTAATATAACTTAACGTATCTTCAGGGTCAATTAAAATATAAATTCGAGTGTTATTGATTTTACCTTCGATTTCTACCACAAAGGACTGGGGATCAGCTTTCCGACAATCTATTGTTTCATTTATCCGATGCAAGCTTCTACCCACATCACCCACCATCGAGGTGTCCTGGAAGTTATGAACAACAATTCAGTTTTCTGAAATTAAACATGGACAATTCCTCCTTAGGTGAGGTTCTCCACATTCCCATCACTTTAATAGTTTGCGATGGCTGTCCCCAAACCTCTTCATTCCCAGATTTATCGGTTTATCGCTACCTTGCATATTCAGATGGTTGGAGTGAAAATATTTTATCGGAAAGCTTTTTGTTTCATTTTGATAAGGAACTGGTTGGTATCCCTTCTTCCTCTGGTTCATTCGATATTGTTTCTTATCCTTCCAGTCTTTGGGAAACTCTATCCTATGTTTATACTGGTCGTAGCACATTCGTTCTTTCCTGAATACGTCACTCAAGGATATGGGGTTGTCAAACTCAATTCTATTCCTGTAGGAATGTGGTAAACAACTTAAGAATCGTTGGATTTACACCTTATCCTCTCGGATGTAAGGTATGAACCTTAGTAATTCCAAGAATTTATTTATAAGGTCCTCCATTGTCATTTGTCCAAGTCTTAACTCGTAAAATTATTTCGTTTTCCTTTCATAGTAGCTTTCAAATAGGTACTGTATTTTTGAAATATTTCTTGAAGTCGGACCATTCCATCTAATTTTCTTTTAAGCCCTTTGCCAATTTTAGATCTTGCCACTAGATGTTGGACTTTCCTTTCAGGTTGTAAATGGCCATTTTGAATTTCATATTGCTGGAATAATTGTATATTTGGAAATATTTTTTGATATCTAATAACCATGCCTCAGCTTCCTCACCTATTCTGGATTCCCCATCAAATATAGCAAGTTTTATCTTCTTGAATTCCCCTTTAAGATGATCTACTTGTTTCCTTTTTCTATCTAGTTTTTATTTATCTTCAGTTGAAGGGGTACCCTCAGATGAGATGTCCTATTTTTTTTCTTCAAGACAGGAGTTCTTGGAGGCCCTCTTCTTCATGATTATCATCCTTTGGGATTTTCTTGGTTACTATGCTGCGCAACAAAACTTCATTTATCTCTTGTTGTTCCTGCTGTGATTTCTTCAGTTTCTCATTGTCTTCTTTAAAAACCTGCAGTTCAACAATAAGATTCCTCATTGTTTCCAGTACTTCCATAGGTGAGCTTCCGTCACTATTCTGTCTTGGATCTCCAAGAGGTCCTTTCTCTGGATTTCCTTCCATTATGATTTCCACATCATCCTGAGTTGCCATAATTCACACAAAATAGAAAGGGTTTTTTGTTTGTAACAAAAAGGTTTATTAGTTTTTCTTAAATCAAAATATATATAGAGAAACTAAAGTGGCCCTATTCAGGTCCAGTGTTGTAACCTTTTTCTCTGATACCATATGTAATGTACCTCTAATTTATTGAATCTACCATAAAAAAAAAATCTTATGTATCATTATCCTTTTAAGTTCATATGTAATTACTGTTAAAGGGGATGGTCTTCATTTCTATCATAAAATCTGCGAGGTACCCATGTTTTGTCTATCACATGATTTCCACTCTACCCTAGTCATATTACTTGGTTGGGTAACATTATGAGGGTAGGTTTCCCGAATCTAAAAATTTGACAAATCTTACCTCTATTCTCTTATGTCTATATTCATAAACAAATAGTCTAGACTTAGGAACCATATTCCTAGTCTATCCTTAGCGTGAGATCCTCTATGTTGCGCGTAGGACGAAGTAACTTTCTTTGGTTTAAAATTGTATTTATTCTATATATTCACGAGGTAGGGTCCATATCTCTTAGTTGGACATAGGTGCTTCGAAAGATGCTTAGCAAACTGTGGGATGGTTCAGTTCTTCAACGGGTTTGGCTAACGAAATTTAAAATGAAAAGATTCCAACTGAACTGGATTCAGCTGCATGATGCATCAACAGAGTATCATCTCAACGAGAGGCTAACAGTGATGGGAACACTTGGAAAAATAAACGGACCCTAACTAGTCAAGTCACAGAGTAAATTCTTATTAACTTTCATGATTTATTGAGGTGAGAGGGTAGGTTTGTCTATCAGAAAAATTAAGGCATCATGTATATACCATTAATGTGTTCCCAGTGTTTGCGTCTCGAATATGCCTCTTGTCCTTCACTCCAACAGGATCATGCTAGTTCAACCCCAACACATGGCCATAACCACTATTGTACTCTCAACAATAAAATTAGTCGTCAAAGGAGACACTCTTAGGGCTGCGTATGTTTCCTTAGTCATTGTGAAACCCTCGAAATAGCTCTGCATGATGTTCCTCCGCAGGAATGGAATTTCCCAAGTGGAGGGCGTTACTTAGTGGAGCAGACCAGGTCATCACCTCCTCTAGTAAGTCTTTCCTTTAAAGGCTACTATGATATCAAGTATATGAAGAAAATTTATGGAAGGTTCATTATCGTGAGAACGACTTCTGGTCTATACTCTGGTTATAATATTTTATTAAGAAGCCCTAGTTATTATTCCTCTATGGGTTAGGACCGTTCCTGGAGGAGGTTGTAATATTGTTAGTACCCTCTCCAGTTTCTCTAAATGGCTCGGCCTGCCCACCCGTGAATCTTGTAATTAGGGGTCTTTCCACTCACATAGTTTTCTTCGCAGGTAGTTACTACTATGTTTGGTTACTTTCATTGTCGTTCTTCCTTTAATAAATCTCTGGGAGGCATGTATTCCTTGGGAATGGTCACTGACAAAATAATAGGTTTTTATTAAGGGGTGGAAGGGTCCCCTGTTTGGTAGTATACTATACAACATTCTTATTTTATTTCCCTGTAAGGATGGAGCCATTCTTTTGTAGGTCTGCCAAACTCTCGGCTGGTTTCCACAAAATTAATTTCTTTATTTAGGTGTAAATATTTCTATTCCTGTAGTGCCTCGAACAACTTATCGAGTTCTTACGGTGTATAACGTTTGTACTAAAACCTTGTTATCTATACAGGTGGAGATTAGTTCCTGTCACTTGAATATCGTAGAGTAATGACCCTTCCCTTTACTGTTTGGTTATAATTATTCGTTGTTGTTTGGTTCATGAATGTTTCAAGATTAACCCCTTTAATAAGGTCTATGTCCTATACGAAATGTCTATATTATTACTTCAGTCTTCTAGTAAGGCATGCTTGAACAGTTTACAGGTTAAGGGTTTTCGCTACTAACTACTTCTTTGTAAGAGAGGACTTATTAAGATTTGGTATCGAAACTAATGGTGGGATCCTTTTGATGCGAGGGTACCCATCAAGGATACTTGGACCCCTTTCTCCTCATCCTGGGATGTTTATTCAAACAAAAAGTGACAAGGGCATGATGCTGGACTCTAGGCGTAAGTTAAGTATCGTTCGATCTCAACTATTTCCAGTATTCATCGTTCTATTGAAATTTTGCATTTGTTTTAATTCGTATATTATACTAATTCTTTAAATGATAAAATTTGTAGGGATGTCGACCATGCTAGGCTCTGGGATGCTAAATCTTACCTACCACAAAAAAGGTATTTAGTTACTATGCCCAGTGTCTCGCAGACTTATTCTTCTGAGTACTAGAAATGAGAATCGACGCTCTGTAAATTTTTGTTACTGAAGATGTTTTGTCCTGATTCTCGGTGTTTTCCGGATTTTAAGGATGTTTCTGATTGATATATTGATAACTTGTAGTTAGAGAAGGACACAATACTTGCGGGAATTAGATTTATAATAAGAGCCCTTTGAGATTTAATTCCCAAATTCTTTTCTTGTGACAATGTAATTGAAAACAATATCAGGCATGTCTGATTTAAAATCTGCTTAATGGTATTATGATTTCTTCATCATAATTAGAATGTTTATAATTGGAAAATATTCTCTCTCTCTATTTTATTATTCTGTGTCATTATGCTCAGAGGCTTTGTTATGGTCAATTAGGATTGTTACTTCTATAAACTCCTATTTATTCCCAGAATATATATATATGGATTAAATATCTATATATCTTCTAGTTGTATGTGAACATTGTTGGGATTAATCTCTAAAAGGAAAATGTTGCAGACATATCAGAAGGAAATCACTTACACTTTTGTACTCGTAATTCTGCCCATTTCCACTGTAATACTTAGGCATTTATATATATGTAAAATAAATATTGATTGTTATTTTTGTCATACCTATTTTTTTTTATTTGTTTTGGGCTATTAGGTACTTAAAATAAAACCCTAATTCATTATCATCACCTCGCACATAACTTCTTATCAAAGTATAAATACCCTATGCAAATTTCTTAGGTTCAAATCCATTTACATGTAGATAATTATGTACACTAGAGTTTCAATATATCGGTAATTACCCTAGAACTGTGTCCGTAATAATAACCCAGTTTAAAAGGGGATTATACCATAATTCAACCATGTAATTTCCTTCTGATTATCATAACAATCAAAAGGTGGACTTTAATATTCATTTGGGATTAACATCAAATGTGAAAATGTTACTCAACATTAATTCGTAAGGCATTCTATCAGTTTCCTTTTATACTTCATACATTGAATAGATTTCGCCCAGGTTATGGTATTCATATCGAAATAAAAGAGGGCATTACTACTGTACCGAATTAATTCAAAGAGATGGAACATAATTTCAATTCAGATTTAATGAGTTCACTACATCAGATATACGATCATGTAAAACAAAGAAGGAAGAGATTACATATCTGAACCAGTTCACGGGAAGACAAAGGAAACAACCATGGTCCTCCCAACCTTAGCACTGGCCAGCCAAATGACTTGCCCGGTTCACCCCCTAGCCTGACCATGAATCCATGAGGGCGAACTTGAAATCTCCTCTTCAACAATGTTTCTTTTATATGTAATCCTCTCCTTGCCTCACACTCAAAGTTCAGTGTTCATAACAACAAGTGTCCAATAGACCTTTTTCCCCAGCATACTAGGTAGTGTCCTGCCTCCTCACATATGCTATTTATCCATAAAATCTTTTTGCCTAGGTCTTTTTTCCCTCCCTTGGGCATTTTCGCAACTTTCTAGATCTCTGATTTTCAGGTGTTGCTAATGGCCAAATACTTGATTTGCCACTTGCAAAATTCATCCCAGAGGTAGTTCCAACATGTTTCCCACTCATGGAGTCATGGTTAGCTGAATTTAAGATGGATGTTTCATTTGTCCTCTTGCAATAAATAAAACAATATTTTGTTTACATACAAGTGTCATAGTCAAATAGTTAGTTGGGTCAGATCAAGTCTCTGCCCAATAGTCATAATAATTAATTATAATTTATCAAATTCAAAATTTGGAATTTCCATAAATGAATTTTTTTTTCCAAATTTGAATATACTAAAAACGGAATTATTTTCCAGCAAATTTTAAATTTCAAAAAATACTTTATTTTTGGGGATGTCACAACCTATGTTTCGGTGTATCTATTATGGAGGTTGAGGGAATGAATTCAGTGAATATACTTCCTATGTTTCAAAGTATGTTTCTATTTATAATAGTTTTATAATGAATATCATTTGATCCAGATTATTTTTGGCACGAAATGAGAGCAGAGATATAATAAAGAAATGCATAGAGATATCGCAGATATTCAATAATGTAGCAGAAATGTATCAGAGATGCAATGATGAATACAGATATACAATGATACACAATTTCTATCAATGAAATAAATGTACAAAGACTGTAAAAATAGAGAGTGAAAGACTCGCTAGAATGGTGGCAGCTTATCTCTGATAAGAGATGTGACGGCTACTCACATTCACAAGAAGATGATTACAAATGAGGCTTTGAAGGCCTTTTTACAATAAATAGGAATTCCAAAAACCCTAGACATCCAAAAACCTAACCCTAGGAGATGAAGCACCAAAAGTCATGTGGGCCCCATTTGGGTAAGTTAGTACATCAACTTCCCAGGGTCGTAACTTTTGCATACGATCTCCATTTTAGGCGTATAATAGCTCGTTGGAAAGTTATCATCGAGGAGATTCATTTTGGGGGAGAAATAATGCCATTGAATATCATTGAGAGCCTCTATCTCTAAAAACCTTTATTTGGGCCCTCAAAATGGCCCCGGAAGTTAAAACGTACTAAAAATAGTAAATTGTCAAAATTGTCAGAAAACTATTTTGAGCGAGTTGGAAAAGGTGGGTGGCCACTGATATCCACTTGGATCAATCCTCTCTCCTCAAGAAGCAACGGTCTCCATTGTGTTGAGTTCTCGGGGGAGAGGAAAAAACATTTTCTCACTCTGCATCTTGGTGAGCTTCTTGCCTTACTAGAGACATCGTGCTGCTCAGTTTGTGGAATTCTATCATGAACCTGTTGAGGCTAAGGTTGTTCAACAAGTCGAGCTACATGAGAGGATAGTGTGTGGAAGGAATATTTTCACTTTCCTACAACCTTGTTGACCTGCTTCTGTTGGATAGAAGGTTCTTGGGGTGAGGTTGTAGTGGTTGCAGTGTCCTTCTATTCCCCTTTTGAACAGACTGTGAAGAAGCTGAATTTTGCAATATGAGATACTACCTTGCGACACTTTTTAGGTGGAACAGTAGTTGGAACTACCTCTGGTATTCTGTAGAGATGAACCCCTAAAGTAACAATGACACTACGGGGTCAAGACTCATAAAAAACATGGCATCTCCACATATATGGTTGGCCCAAGAGGACATCACAGACATCCAATGGGGAAACATCACATAATACCTCATCCTTGAAGGGTTGGATGTCGTATGATAATCGACATTGTTGGCTAACACAAAGATCTTGTCCTTTGCGAAGCCACCCGATGTTGTATGGTTGCGGGTGTGGTGTTGTCGACAATCCCAACTGTTTGATGACCTTTGCTAAGATGAGGTTCTTCTGGCTTCTGCTATCAACAATAAAATGCAGTGGGGTCCCCTTCACCCACATCTGTGAATGAAAAAGGTGCTCCCCCTCTTCCAGATCTATTGGTTCTTCTGGTTGAATTGTTGCGTTCGCGACAATAGCAGTGGGGTATGCGTCAATAATCTGTCCTTTACCAGTATTTTCATAATCATATTCTAAATCAAGGTTTGGCTCCTTGTCTTTGATCTCGACCACCAATGACTATTTTGAGCGACATTCATCGGTGTTGTGCCAGAGACTTCTGTGGAAATCACACCATTTTTTGGTGTCCTTCTTTGTCTTCCCGTGACCCTTCTTTTCCTGTGTCTTGGACTGGTTTTCGGGAGACTGTTTGTTAGGGCCATCTTTGTCATACTTTGGTTATTGCGGATTTGCAGGCCCAAAATCTCGTTTGTTCTGGTACTTAAATTTCTGCTCAATTTTAACAGCATATCGATAAGCAGCACCGAGTGATGAGATGTTTAGAAAATCCATTTCAGTTTAGATGTATCTATGTAGAGCCCCATGGTATTTCAAAACCAAATTTCACTCGGAGTCTTTGATACCCAGCTTGGTGCGCAAGGTATGGAAGGTATTGGTGAACTCTGAAACTACTTGGCCCCTCTCTTACCCTAGTGTGGTCCATCTCATGTACTAGTCCTCATAGTTGCCAACATGGTAATATTGTTCCTTTACCGCATCCACAAAAAAATCCCATGTGGGATCGGTCCCATATATTTCAGACTCCTCTGTGGAACATTGCTCCCAATAAGTTTCCCACCAATGTTTGACATGAGGGAGATCTTTAAGGAGTGTGAAGGTGATATTTTATTTGTCGGAAAAATTGTGAACAAAGAAATAACCTTCTAGCAGAGTTAACCATTTTTCTAGGGCTTCTGCATCTATCTGTCCTTCAAATACAGGAATATCAAAATTAACTTGTACCTTGAAAGGTGAGGTGCCTCCAAAGTGGTTGCTCGATGAAGATGCGCCTGATGCTATTGGTAGGTGTTGAAGGATGTGGGAAAAATTCCCCATCATTTCGTCCCTCTATCGCATGAGAGCTTGCTCAAGCAATAGATTGATAGGATCGTCTACTCCATTATTTTTCTTTTCTTCTGCCATTGAGGGTTTCTTGGGTGTGTGAGAGTGATTGGATTCAAGAGAGACAAGATCAAGACCCAACTTTCTATACTTGGACCTCGTTGGGGACATTCACTGAAAAAATGATCAAGAGCAACCTGCTCTGATACCACTGATCTGGATTATTTTTGGCACAAAATGAAAGCGGAGATATAATAAAGAAATGCACAAAGATATCGCATATATTCAATAATGTAGAAGAAATGTATCATATATGCAACCATAAATACAGATATATATTAATACACAATTTCTATTAATCAAAGAAATGTTTAGAGACTATAAAAATACAGAGTGAAAGACTCGTTAGAATGGTGGCAGCTTATCTCTGAGAAGAGATGTGACGGTTACTCACATTCGCAAGAAGATTATTACAATTTCTTCTCTGAAGGCCTTTTTATAATAAACAGGAATTCCAAAAACCCTATACATCCAAAAACCTAACCCTAGGAGATGAAACACCAAAAGTCATGTGGGCCCCATTTGGGTAAGTTAGTACATCAACTTCCCGGGGTCGTAACTTTTGCATACGATCTCTGTTTTAGGTGTATAATACCTCGTTGGAAAGGTATCGTTGACGATATTCATTTTGGGGGATCAATAATACCTTTTAATTTCATTGAAAACCTTTATCTTGAAAAACCTTCATTTGGGCCATCAAAATGGCCCAAAAAGTTCAAACCTGCTAAAAATAGTAAATTGCCAAAATTGCCAGAAAACTGTTTTGAGCCAGTTAGAAAAGGTGGGTGGCTACCGATATTGACATGGATCATCATTGCTTTTGGGTTTCCTGTTAGCCTTTTCACACCCCGAGAATCAAACCTTCATAAAGTTTGACTTCTGCAAGTTCTTGGAAAATACAATGCATCAACAATTTTTAAATTTTAGCGGTACCAAGTCACTTAGGTACCAGCCTCACTTGAGCCATATGTTAATCCATCAAAAATACTCACATATGGGTTATTTTAAGTCTATTGTGGTGAAGTACTAGCCAACATGTTGCTCTCCCAACCATTGAGTGGCTACCTATTGTAAGAAGATCATGTCACCAGTGAAGGTTTTTTGCAGTATGTAAACTCTTTTATTTCTATATTAAACTTTATTATCCAAAATGAAGTATTCGTTATAATTTTTCATTTAGTCAAAGGGTCACTACAATTGCAAAAGACCACCAAAGTGGGAGACTGGTTCCTTTTTGAGCATTTTTCTATGATAGGAGTCTATAGTTTGGAAGAGAAGCCTTACCAAAAGTGAGTGCTAAATTTGGTTGTTCTAGAGACTAAAAAAAGTGAAATTCAGTTAGTTACTGACTAAAAAACCAAGAATATTACATTAAATGTTGATCGGATGAATTTCAAGGAAAAATCAAATATACACAAGTAGGTCACTCATGTCTTACACATAGATGTAACCAAGACTCATGACAATATGTAGGACATGTGAATCATAGGGGGGGATTTACTTACCCATTATCATTAGGCCTCACTAGATGGTTTCAATATGTGTTTTGTCAATCTAGTCCAAATATAAATGACTCTTATCAATGAATATTTCTATCTCTTGTTATTAAATGAAGAACACAGAAAATGTAAAACTTGGCATGAATTACATAATTATGTTAATCATAGGGGGAGATTTACTTACCCATTATCATTAGGTCTCATTACATGGTTTCAATATGTGTTTTTTCAATCTATTCAAAATATAAATGACTCTTCGCAATGAATATTTCTTTCTCTTATTATTAAATGAATAAGAAAAATGCAAAACTTGACGCGAATTACATAATCATGTTAATCATTGAATTTTTGAATGAAATTTATGTTTGAGTCCTCAACTAAGCGAGCATATATCTGGGAATCAAATCCAATATAGGGCCATCCATTCCCAAAGTAGTGTGGTTGGATGAAATCCATTCCATGTTATTTTCCTTGCATCAACAATCAAAGGCATTCTCTCCTTGGGAAAATTGGCATTCATAAATGCAAGGTGTCTAAGGAATTGAGAGAATTTTATCCTTGTAGATGCAAAAAACATACCATATGCATTCACTTGTTGACAAGTGGTTCAATGGTATTCAAGTTGTTATAGATCAATGGATCCCATGGATTTTATTTATAACATGAGAATCTCATCTAATAAGGACATCATTTTATGTGTAGGAATCCTTCAATCAAAGGTATTGTCTCCTTGGGAAAATTGGCATTCGTTGAGTTCTCGGGGAGAGAGGAAAAAACATTTGCTCACTCTGCATCTTGGTGAGCTGCTTGCCTTACTAGAGACATCACGCTACTCAGTTTGTGGAATTCTATCATAAACCTGTTGAGGCTAAGGTTGTTCAACAAGTCGAGCTACATGAGAGGATAGTGTGTGGAAGGAATATTTTCACTTTCCTACAACCTTGTTGACCTGCTTCTGTTGGATAGAAGGTTCTTGGGGTGAGGTTGTAGTGGTTGCAGTGTCCTTCTATTCCCCTTTTGAACAGACTGTGAAGAAGTTGAATTTTGCAATATGAGATACTACCTTGCGACACTTTTTAGGTGGAACAGTAGTTGGAACTACCTCTGGTATTCTGTAGAGATGACCCCTAAAGTAACAATGACACTATGGGGTCAAGAATCATAAAAAACATGGCATCTCCACATATATGGTTGGCCCAAGAGGACATCACATACATCCAATGGGGAAACATCACATAATACCTCATCTTTGAAGGGTTGGATGTCGTATGATAATCGACATTGTTGGCTAACACAGAGATCTTGTCCTTTGCGAAGCCACCCGATGTTGTATGGCTGCGGGTGTGGTGTTGTCGACAATCCCAACTGTTTGACGACCTTTGCTAAGATGAGATTCTTCTGGCTTCTGCTATCAACAATAAAATGCAGCGGGGTCCCCTTCACCCACATCTGTGAATGACAAAGGTGCTCCCCCTCTTCCATATCTATTGGTTCTTCTGGTTGAATTGTTGCATTCACGACAATAGCAGTGGGATATGTGTCAATGATCCGTCATTTACCAGTATTTTCAAAATCATATTCTGAATCAAGGTTTGGCTCCTTGTCTTTGATCTCGGCCACCAATGACTATTTTGAGAGACATTCATCGGTGTTGTGCCAGAGACTTCTCTGGAAATCGCACCATTTTTTGGTGTCCTTCTTTGTCTTCCCGTGACCCTTCTTTTCCTATGTCTTGGACTGATTTTTGGGAGACTGTTTGTTAGGGCCATCTTTGTCATACTTTGGTTATTGCGGATTTGCAGGCCCAAAATCTCGTTTTTTCTGGTACTTAAATTTCTGCTCAATTTTAATAGCATATCTATAAGCAACACCGAGTGATGAGATGTTTAGAAAATCCATTTCAGTTTAGATGTATCTATGTAGAGACCCATGGTATTTCAAAACCAAATGTCGCTCGGAGTCTTTGATACCCAGCTTGGTGCGCAAGGTATGGAAGGTATTGGTGAACTCTGAAACTACTTGGCCCCTCTCTTACCCTAGTGTGGTCCATCTCATGTACTGGTCCTCATAGTTGCCAACATGGTAATATTGTTCCTTTACCACATCCACAAAAAAATCCCATGTGGGATCGGTCCCATATATTTCAGACTCCTCTGTGGAACATTGCTCCCAATAAGTTTCCCACCAATGTTTTACATGAGGGAGATCTTTAAGGAGTGCGAAGGTGATATTTTATCTGTCGGAAAAATTGTGAACAAAGAAATAACCTTCTAGCAGAGTTAACCATTTTTCTAGGGCTTCTGCATCTATCTGTCCTTCAAATATAGGAATATCAAAATTAACTTGTACCTTGAAAGGTGAGGTGCCTCCAAAGTGGTCGCTTGATGAAGATGCGTCTGATTTTATTGGTAGGTGTTGAAGGATGTGGGAAAAATTCTCCATCATTTCGTCCCTCTATCGCATGAGAGCTTTCTCAAGCAATAGATTGATAGGATCGTCTGCTCCATTATTTTTCTTTTCTTCTGCCATTGAGGGTTTCTTAGGTGTGTGAGAGTGATTAGATTCAAGAGAGACAAGATCGAGACCCAACTTGCTATACTTGGACCTCGTTGGGGACATTCACTGAAAAAATGATCAAGAGCAACCTGCTCTGATACCACTGATCTAGATTATTTTTGGCACGAAATGAAAGCGGAGATATAATAAAGATATGCACAAAGATATCGCATATATTCAATAATGTAGCAGAAATGTATCAGAGATGCAACCATAAATACTGATATATAGTAATACACAATTTCTATTAATCAAATAAATGTTTAGAGACTATAAAAATACAGAGTGAAAGACTCGTTAGAATGGTGGCAGCTTATCTGTGAGAAGAGATGTGACGGTTACTCACATTCGCAAGAAGATTATTACAATTTCTTCTCTGAAGGCATTTTTATAATAAACAGGAATGCCAAAAACCCTAGACATCCAAAAACCTAACCCTAGGAGATGAATCACCAAAAGTCATGTGGGCCCCATTTGGGTAAGTTAGTACATCAACTTCCCGGGGTTGTAACTTTTGCATATGATCTCTGTTTTAGGTGTATAATATCTCCTTGGAAAGGTATCGTCGAGGATATTCATTTTGGGGGATCAATCATTCCTTTTAATATCATTGAAAACCTTTATCTTGAAAAACCTTCATTTGGGCCATCAAAATGGCCCCAAAAGTTCAAACCTGCTAAAAATAGTAAATTGCCAAAATTGCCAGAAAAATGTTTTGAGCCAGTTAGAAAAGGTGGGTGGCCACCGATATTCACATGGACCATCATTTTTTTTGGGTTTCCTAGTAGCCTTGTCACACCCCGAGAATCAAACCTTCATAAAGTTTGACTTCTGCAAGTTCCTGGAAAATACAATGCATCAACGATTTTTAAATTTTAGCGGTACCAAGTCACTCAGGTACCAGTCTCACTTGATCCATATGTTAATCCATCAAAAATACTCACATATGGGTTATTTTAAGTCTAGTATGGTGAATGACTAGCCAACATGTTGCTCTCCCAACCATTGAGTGGCTACCTATTGTAAGAAGATCATGTCACTAGTGAAGGTTTTTTGCAGTATGTAAACTCTTTTATTTCTATATTAAACTTTATTATCCAAAATGAAGTATTCGTTATAATTTTTCATTTAGTCAAAGGGTCACTACAATTGCAAAATACCACCAAAGTGGGAGACTAGTTCCTTTTTGAGCATTTTTCTATGATAGGAGTCTATAGTTTGGAAGAGAAGCCATACCAAAAGTGAGTGCTAAATTTGGTTGTTCTAGAGACTAAAAAAAGTGAAATTCAATTAGTTACTGACTAAAAAACCAAGAATATTACATTAAATGTTGATCAGATGAATTTCAAGGAAAAATCAAATATACACAAGTAGGTCACTCATGTCTTACACAGAGATGTAACCAAGACTCATGACAATACGTAGGACATGTGAATCATAGGGGGAGATTTACTTACTCATTATCATTAGGCCTCACTAGATGGTTTCAATATGTGTTTTGTCAATCTAGTCCAAATATAAATGACTCTTATCAATGAATATTTCTATCTCTTGTTATTAAATGAAGAACACAGAAAATGTAAAACTTGGCGTGAATTACGTAATCATGTTAATCATAGGGGGAGATTTACTTACCCATTATCATTAGGTCTCATTACATGGTTTCAATATGTGTTTTTTCAATCTATTCAAAATATAAATGAATCTTAGCAATGAATATTTCTTTCTCTTATTATTAAATGAACAAGAAAAATGCGAAACTTGACGCGAATTACATAATCATGTTAATCATTGAATTTTTGAATGAAATTTCTGTTTGAGTCCTCAACTAAGCGAGCATATATCTAGGAATCAAATCCAATATAGGTCCATCCATGCCCAAAGTAGTGTGGTTGGATGAAATCCATTCCATGTTATTTTCCTTGCATCAACAATCAAAGGCATTCTCTCCTTGGGAAAATTGGCATTCATAAATGCAAGGTGTCTAAGGGATTGAGAGAATTTTATCCTTGTAGATGCAAAAAACATACCATATGCATTCACTTGTTGACAAGTGGTGCAATGGTATTCAAGTTGTTATAGAGCAATGGATCCCATGGATTTTATCTATAACATGAGAATCTCATCTAATAAGGACATCATTTATGTGTAGGAATCCTTCAATCAAAGGTATTGTCTCCTTGGGAAAATTGGCATTCGTAAATGCACGGTGTATAAGGGATTGAGGAAAATTTATCCTTGTACACACAACAAACATACCATATGCATTCACTTGTTGAGAATTGGTTCAATGGTATTCAAGGTGTTGTAGATCAAGGGATCCCATGGATTTTATTTATAAGTTGAGAATCCCATCTAATATGGACTTCATTTCATGTGTAACACTCCTTCAATATCCTCAATAGTTTGACTAAACTTTATAATCTACTTTCATTATTAAAACCATACAACTATCATCAAAATATTTTGAATACATTTTATAATCTAGATTCACTTTAAATTAAAAACCTATAACCAATGTTTTGTAGCATCAAGTGCAAAAATATTGAAAACAACATAACTTATTAAAGAGTTAATATAATTTAATGGTAAACAAGGCATTGTAAGAAACTTAGTAAGCTAAACTTTGTAAGAAACTTATGATACTCTAATATCACATATGTAAAAATGGATTTATAAATTGAATTCCTAAAGATTTGAAATTTTTAAAAAATACAAAACATTTGAATTAAAAAGTTGGACAACTTGAATTTTTTGTGATTTTTTTATAAAATACAAAACATTTGAAATGATTGTGAGTTGGTCGCGGGGAGCCAGCCATGTGGCCAAGCCGTGGGCGTGTCCACAGCTTGGCCACAAGGCTTCCCCCGACGGCCAAGTCACAACTAATTTTAATAAGACAGTATTCATGCACAGAAAATCATGGCATTTGAATCTAAGTCTTTAACACCGGAGTGAAAGACAATAGATTCGGCTCATGGCCGACTGCTCAGGCAGAGACTAATCACTTAAATGTTTACTCTATTCTTAATATTTGATTCATAGATGTCTATATCAAATTTAAAAACTTAATATTTGATTTTTAAATGTGTATATCAATTTAACTAAATCCATATTGTTTATAAATTATTTATTAATGTCTATATATTAAATTCTCATTTTTAAGTAAATCCATATTATTTATAAATTTATTGTTTGTGTGTATAATTTGAACATATAAACATGCAATTTTTAAAAATTGTCTTCCTATTTTATTTTTAAATTTATTAAAAAAAAATTACATATATTTGTTTTAAATATTTTTCATTCTATGTGTATTTCATAAATATTCCTTTACAAATTATAAGAGAGATAGTAATGTACAAGAAGGAATTCTAGAATCAACAATCTATAAAATAATATTTATAACTTATGATAATCTAATATTACATATGTAAAAATGGATTTATAAATTGAATTCCTAAATATTTGAAATTTTTATAAAATAAAAAAAGTTTGAAATTAAAACGTGGACAGTTTGAATTTTTTATGAAATACAAAACATTTGAAATGAATTTGACTTTCTCGCAGGGGGCCAACCATGTGA
The DNA here is from genome assembly GCA_000966675.3 of Picea glauca. Classification (NCBI taxonomy): domain Eukaryota; kingdom Viridiplantae; phylum Streptophyta; class Pinopsida; order Pinales; family Pinaceae; genus Picea; species Picea glauca. The sequence continues at coordinate 1,158,132 of JZKD02S1909529.1, forward strand.
CCAAACCATGAGAGTACCCATGGCTTGGCCACGGGGTTGGCCCCCGCGGCCAAGTCACAACAAAATTATCTATGCACATAAAAGTAGGGAATTTGAATCTAACTCTTTAACAATGGAGTGAAAGAGCCGACTACTCAGGCACAAACTAATCACTTAAATGCTTACTCTATTCTTAATATTTGATTGTTAAATGTCTATATCAAATTTAAAAACTTAATTAAAATGACCATGACTTAGTCGCTAGGGACCATGTGGCCAAGCCATGAGCGTACCCATGGCTTGGCCCATAGCTCGGCCACAGGGTTGCCCCCGCTGCCAAGTCACGACCAATTTTAATAAGAGATTATTTATGCACAGAAAAACGGGGAATTTGAATCTAAGTCTTTAACACTAGAGTGAAAGACAATAGATTTGAATCCTAGCCGACTAGCGCTAATCACTTAAATGCTTACTCTATTCTTAATATTTGATTATTAAATGTCTATATCAAATTTAAAAACTTAATATTTGATTGTTAAATGTCTACATCAAATTAACTAAATCCATATTTTTTATAAATTATTTACTAATGTGTATATCAAATTCTCATTTTAAGTAATTCCATATTGTTATTAAATTTATTGTTTGTGCACGTATATTTTGAACATATGTACATGCAATTTTTAAATTTTCTTCCTATTTTATTTTTAAATTTATTAAAAAAAAAATTAAAATATATGTTTTAAAAATTTTCATATATATATATATATATATATATATATATATATATATATATATATATATATATATATATATATATATATATATATATATATATATATATATATATATATATATATA
>JZKD02S1909529.1:1180503-1192651 GCA_000966675.3 Picea glauca
AGAAACAATTCTAAACTTAGTCAAAACTGATAAAGGAAGCCATATAAACACCATTTGCAAAATATCAAATGGCAAAGAACTCCAGATGGTCGGATCCATAGGCATTTGAGCACTGAAAAAAATGCACAATTAATTGGACCATTTCATAACAAAGACTAAAAGACAAAAACATAAACAAAATCATAAATTATGACAATTATGAATAAAAACATATCTATGAAAAAAATTGAATCATAGAAGCATTGACATGAAGATGAAAAGAAAAAAAGAAAATGCAATTAAGATAAAGTTTTGTATGCCTTTGAAAAACCATTATTCACATATTGGTATCTTTGAATTTTGACCATAGATAGTAATATTTACCAAATGTTTGAATTTCACAAATGTTAACTCTATTGGGTACACAATCATACTAATATTTTTTGTATTTGATCAACTCTTAAGCCATCCATCTCGGTCAATGCATTCATACATTAGAAGGTTAAATATTTAATAAAGCATTAAATTCTTCAATTAACATAACACATGAGTAAGGTTAGAAGAAAGGCATATGTTCTTGAATGGGTATATCATTCCATTGAAAATGTCATCTAAAGTCTTCGACCATAAACCCTAATATAAACCCTAATTTTCAGAAATTATAAATTAAATGGTAATCTTTAATACTCAATATTAATATTTTACTTAATGGGGTAATCTTTAATACTCAATATTAATATTTTAGATAAGATTTAAAAGCTAAATAATTTAGATATGATTAAGCTAAATATGTAATATTTAATAAGCTAAAATTTATAAATAAAATATCAATATTTAATATTTTAAATATTATTAACCTAAATATATAATTTTTTATAAGTTAAATTTGATAAATATTTTCCATTGAAAATGTCATAAAGGTCTTCCACCATAAACCCTAATATAAACCTTAATTTTCTTAAATTCAAAATTAAAAAAATGTAATATCTCAAAAGTATTATAGGTGGCTTGCTAGCTAGGATTGAATCATAAACCCTAACATAAACCCTAATTTTCAGAAATGTTCTAAATTCTAATAGAAACCCTAATTTACAGAAACTCTATCAAAATTTGAAGTGCCTGACCTAAATTACATGTTCTAGATGTTGCAATAATGGTGTGTTTTCCATTAACACAAAGAAATTGGTGAATCCTTTGAAGCATGGATCATTAAGGCATGACCTCTTCCTAGTAATATTGCTTTATGCATCATTAGCTTGGACTCGACTGACAATATGAATGATTATTATAAGTAAATTTTTATTTTTTTTCAAAATATATAAAATAACTAACCAACTACTCTCCACATGTATGACAAAGCCATGTCTATTGTGCCTCAACGACAACAAAAATCAAACATTTAGACAAACTTACTGAAATTTACCCAACAATAACAGAATTAATAAGCATTAAGAATGAGGCACTCCCTATAAGGACAAAAACATCTAACAAGTTGGCAGCCACAAACCCAGAGGAATATGAATTCGAGTCGAGTATCATTCAATTTTGTAATTGAATTTGCAATAAATAATATTTAATATCTGTAATCTTATTGCATTGTAGATAAGTTGTTCCAAATCCCGACTTATCTATACTAAATTCATCCGTACTAATAGAGTATGACTTGAATTACAAAACAAATTGAAGTGAACCTGAGTGACCTACAACTCAATCAAAGCGGTATAAATTCCATTGGAGTCTTGGCATGCCTGATTTTATTACCTTAATAATCATCGAACTGTGTGAATGTTTGTAGATTTATTTAGGTTTGAATGAACAATTTGGATATGGATATGAGTGGTAGAAAAACAACGGAGGAGAAGAAAATGGAAATGGAAATGGTAGAAGAGATATGGAAGAGACTCTGAGAAAAGGTTATGTTTGATGTTTTGGAAAGACTGCCCATCAAAAGTATTATGAGATTTTGTGCAGTGGGCAAACATTGGAAAGAAATTTTCTAGTTGTCAGAGTTCAAACAATTATCGTCCACTTTAATGGTTTATTCTTCTCCTACATTTGTTTTTACAGAATCTGAAGATGAGTCATTTGAACAATTACACAAAGTGTCTCTTGATTTCCTTCCAAGGGATGTTTCTGTTGTGGCTAGGTGCAACGGTCTTATGTGTTGTTGTGAGAACTTGGATGAAATAATTTACATATGTAATCCTCTGACAAGATCGTGGATAAAACTTCTAGAGGCTCATGAACTTACATGGTGGGATTTCATTGGTCTCACTCCCGATTCCTGCTCCAGACTCTGTACTCTCATCCTAGGAAGGCAAGAAGACAATGATATATTGATGGAGATCTACAATTCTCAGATAAATGAATGGACTTGATTCCAGACAAGTGTGGACGAATTAGTTCGGCCTGTAAGTGAGGGAATATATTCAAATGGGCAATTCTATTGGATAAATGGAGTAGACCATGATCGTGAGAGTTTCACTGTAGTTTCGTTCAATGTTAAAGAGCATCGATGAAAGAAAATCAAGGGGCCATAAAAGATAATAGGTGATTTAATTATTCCAATAACAAAAACCCTAAAAATGTAGTGGTAAGAATCAAAAGAAATAAAAATACAGTCCATAAGACATTTAAATCTACTCCCATAAAGGAATCCCTGAGTCCTTTGAGGTGCTAGATCGATCTGCCTGATTAACATACAGTCCAATGAAACATCGCCTAAACAAAAAAACATACTTAAGACTATCTATCGAGAAATTATAATTCACCCTTCCCCTTTATCATCAGATTTGTAATCTGTGCTGAATCTAATTAGTGATATCTATATAGATATTAGTGATATGTACATAGATATTTATATTGTACAAAAAAATATTAATATTCAAAACATATGAAAATTATATTCAAAACATATGCAGGTCTCACCCTACAACTCCATTGAAAAATGTTGACAGAAGAGATCAATCGTAGCATCCCTCCCTTCTTCGCAAATCTTTCCATGATCGCTTGATTGAGTGGTGTTCTCTTCTACGAGTTGTTCCCGATATTCCGAGTTCTTTTGTCTCCACACTCAGTTTTAGAGGGTAGATTAGTTGTTGTCCTCCTCCGGACATTCACGGTGACTGCACAAACACCTTACGCGAGCCTGTACATTGTCCCTCTCCATACAAGTAGGTTTTTGGTAATCAATCTCCACCTCTAGGGCCCTTTCCCATACCGATCTCGTACTGGAAAATTCCTTATGACTCTCCTCCACTAAGTGTATTTCATCCACACGCTCGTGTTCCCTCTCACTCTCTTGATCAGGTCTTCGAATTCTTTCCTCTTTCGAAAATGATAATCCGTGAGCTCTCTCTCTCTCATCGGTAATCTTCTATTTCGGAGGTTGGATTTCATCCTCCTACTATTCTCGGCCTCCCTCAAGATGAATATGGAGAGGATGGTTGTCCGTAGTGAGATTGATGATATCCTTTGCATTTGCATGTAGAAAATGAAACACCCCAACTGCGTGGTCGGTAATTGTACGATGGGTATGGCCAGAAACGTGTGGACATCCAAAACGCTTGGACAACTAGAAATGCTTGGACAACCAGAAATGAAATGTCTGGGGAGAGCTGAGGAAATCTAAACGTGATAATTTCAAAGTTTAATCATTTAACGTGGAAATCATATAGTGCTACATTATTTTTTTAATATGATTAGGTAAATGTTGAAAAGTAAACAGGTTAACGGATGCATTCAAAAATACAAGAAAGTTATCAAGAGTAAATCCCATTCATTGATTTGGGAGGACAATGAAGAATATGCCAACATCTTTAATTTTCAACCCTGAGATTGAAATTTATGATTAAAAGGTTGATTAATCCACCGATTCCAATAGGGGGAACTCCTATCGGCGTAACTAATTTAATTGCAATAAAATGTAATATTTATTAATCATATCAGTGTGGCAATCATCTAGTGAGTAGAATAATTTTTTAATATGATTAAGTAAATGGGAAAAATTAAACACATAAACTTAAGCTTTTATAAAAGAAAGAAAATGCCATTTATTTACTGTGACGACAAAGAATATTCCATCCACATTTAATATTATCCATAGAAAATAAATTAAGTACTAAAACATTACTAAATGTGCCCATTTCCAGTCTCTCAACGTAATTAAAAATTGTTCGTTCCATGAATCTTGCTCATGGTATTTCCTCTAATTAGATTTGAGGGTGTTTCCTACATGTGTGAGGCCTTGTTAAGGAGGAAACGATTGTGTGAGTAGTAAATAATCCAACCATTCCCATCATACATATCGAGCTCTTAACCTTACATTCGCAAAGATGAAGGGGAAGAGGAAATGAGGTGTTTTGAAATTACAATTCTTTTATTGTGAGTTACTTTTTGTTTTTAGAATTGTGTGAGAAGATAGGGTTTCTTTTAGGCTTATAATTTCAAATAATTATTATGTGTCAAAATATTTTTTTTTATGACGGTTATAAAGTTTTAGTAACTTTGTTTTTAAGTTTTATGTAAATTCATTAACTGTTATTTACTACTTTCTTTCTTTCATCTGTGACAATGTTTTCTTCCCTATGTGACACTATCACATCCATTAAGTCTATTGAATCAACCACATGTATGAAATAATAAAGATGAATAAAGAATAACAAATTTTACATTAAAACATCGTATGTGGTCATGATCATTTACCAATTTTATCTCCTTCAATTTCTCATGGTTACCATTCAAGTAGTTCTTCTTGGATCCCTTTCTTGAACTTCAAGATTTGAAATCTTCAAGTTGTTTAACCTTCTTTTCCATTTCTCTAACACAATTTATTGTGTTTTTCCATTGAGATTGTCTTTTCCATAATTTGAAATAGCAGACTCTTCTACAATAAGATAATAGAATAAATATAGAAGACAATATAAGAAAGGCACTTAAAATAACTTTATCACACATTTGTTATTTTTGGAATGATGTTTCTAAGAACTGAAAAATTTTCATTCATATCTTGCCTTCAGTGCCTTTTTGCAACAGACTCTTCTAGAATTGGAGATTAGAGATAGAATAAAATATAACCAATCTACTTTTGAAATTATGACAATAATTAGTTATGGTAATAATACAAATTTACTTGTGGTAAATATTTGGGAGTTCGTATAACGGAGATAGATCGTGAAGCGGTGTAACCAAAAAAATCTCTCGAACTAATGTAAATGATTTAACCTATGTTGTGTATATCCATGAAGCTTCGAGAGACATTCTAATGTTGTAAGCCTAATTATAATCTCATAATAAGATATACTGATACCTTGCTCCATGGATGATTTCTTGACACATATTCAAAGTTTTACCACATAAATCTCTTGTATTAATCAATGTGATGCTTTTGTCCATATTATCACATTTATTGCAATTAATTAGTGTTTGGGGATCTAAATACCAACATGTACTTAAAATAACTTAGTCATACCTTTGTTATTTTTGACGGAATGGTTCTCAAAACTGTAAACTTTTCATTCATATCCTCCCTTCTCTACCTTTTTGCAATTATGTGATTATTTCTTTGAGTATGTGTTCAATGGAATGATCTATTTATGACATTGCAATTCCTGGTATGTGTTTTCTTTTGGACAAAATTACATCTCTGGCTATAAATATTTCATAAGTTATGCTTGCCTGCATAAAGCCTAATGGAGCGCTAAACCTGATCCACTAATGTTGACCTCTAGAAAGACCTTAACTCTCTTAAAGCACAAATAATTTCCACAACACAATACAAGTAAATTACAATACAATATCATTTAGTCCTTTAGAAAACCTCTAGTGCACTGGACTCTAGTCAAGTTACATTACAATTTCATTTAATCCTTCAACAAATCTCTGGTGATGAGACACCACCCCTACGTATCCATGTGTACTCTTATTTATTCTTTTAACTTGCGGTTTACCTCTCGTGAAGCCACGCATACAACCTATATTATATACACTCTAGGTTTGTATGTACCTACCAGGATTTTATAATATAGCTTGTATGTACCTATTAGTATTTTGGACGGGTACTCAAAGTAGTTATATGTCAATTTCACAGGTTCAAAATTTTTATCTGGGTTAATAATGATGTATAGATTTTATATCAATGTGTCAAATACAAGTTTGTACACAAAATATTTGCTACATCAATAATGATGTGTAGATTTCATATCAATGTGTGAAATAAGGATTTATAGAATACATGCTACAACCTGTCAAATCCATATTGAAGTTTTGTTAAATCCTCTCCAATCAATGCAGTGGAATTAGATGTTAATTAGGTTTTGATTTTTAAATGTTATCGTCACTTATTTAGGTTTTTAAATTTTACCATGGATTTTTTTGCATGATAAGTTATGCTTAAAATCACTATTTAGTAATAAGGCATTCCATGTAAACAAAAATATTTGCAAACAAATTTTAAAACTTTACCTTTGCTTAATTTAACATGATAAACTAACTGAAATTTACATTAGGTTATAATTTAGTGCACATATTTATATAAATTTTAATATAAAAAAAAAAATTCAACAAAAACTTTTTAACTAATAGTGGTTTACACTCAAGTTTGAAGTGCACTATGCTAATTTGTATAAGCTTTATCTAAAACATCCCACACCAAAAAGTCTTCAAAGTTTTGTTCAACTTTAATGAAAGGCTTGAGTTGGGGTAAATTATAAGTTTAAGTGAAGTTTAATATATAAGTTTATATGAATTTTAATCAATTTTTTATTTTTATTTAATGTTAAATTAATTTAAGTAAAATTTATTATATAATATAAATATATATGAATTTTAAATTTAATTTTGTATATTTTAATATTTTAGAAATATATATACAATTTTATTTCTCATTTTTATTTTTTAAATAATTATTTTATTTTATTTTATTGATAATATTTATTAAAATTATTATTTTAGATTAATGAAATTGTTATTATTTTCTAATTTTGTCAAGTTAGAATTATTTTACTACATCTCCAATTAAAATGTTTACTTTCCATTTTCCATTTTTATCTTCACTTCTCCTTCTCTACAACTTGCACACTTTTATGGCATACATTTTTGTTGGAAACAATGATAACGAATTTCCAAGTTTAGGATTCTAGATCTTATAAATCAGTGATTGGTTGAAATCAATGAGGCAAAATTAGAGATGTGTTTTCAATAATCAGTTCTTTTTTAACTGTGTATTCTTATATATTTTGCAAGTTCGTAGAGGCAGACAATGAGCGTGAGTGAGCTCTTGTAATCTTCTTGATCTGAATAATCAATTGATACTTCTTCTTGGTGGACGTAGCTCAACGTTTGGGTGAACCACATAAAATATTTGTGTTTCTTATCTGCGTGTTTATTGACTACAAAGTGATATTTGTATTTCTACATTAACGAATACAACAATTGGTATCAGAGTTGAAAACCGCTAAAAATGAAAAACGATGATAGGGTGTCAAGCAGTGTCATCTTTCAGCGCTTGGCTACCATTGCGAAGGGAGTGTCGATTCTAGGCAACAGGTCTAGGGGGAGCACCGATAAGAAATAGCATTGGATCCTAGAGGGGGCACCAATCGTAAATCAACGCTCACCTTACCTACCAAAGGGAGCGTCGATCTAGCTAGTGGACTTATGAAAATTTTACTTCGACGCCAGTCTATATACTCCAAAGGAGCGTCGACCTCCTTTATAAAACACTTGTATGATTATTCCTTTTGAAAAATTCAAGGTATGGTTTTATATGAAAGTGGAAAGGCATTATTATATTTTGGAATTAAATATAATATGTAAAGGCGGAGGAGTGCTTTTTAATTAAAAACAAATGTCAAGTCACGTGGGTCGATATGTTTTAAATGTTTTTTTTGGGACTGAAAAAATGTAAGGTATAAATTAAATTAAAAAGGTGAGGTTAGTTAAAAAAGGTTTTTATTAAATTGTTTTAACCTTGTAAAGTTTATACCATCATTCTTCCACATATTTTTTGAAAGGGTCTTGGTTATTATAAGTAGTGGTGTTTTTATGAATGTTTTCTCTAAAGGCAAAGATGTAGAGTGCTAAGTTTGAAATTGAGAAGTTCAATGGCAAGAACAATTTTGAGATCTGGAAGTTAAGATGCATGATCTGCTCGTGCAACAAGGCATGGTGAAGGTGTTTTTGGGAAAAGAATAAACTTGCGAACATAATAGATGATGACTGGGATGAGATGGATGCGAGAGAATTCAGTGTCATACGCTTGTGTTTGGTCGATGATGTCCTATTCAATATTGTCTCGGAGAAGACAATAGTCGGTTTATGGATGAAGATGGAAACCTTGTATATGATGAAATCCTTGAAAAACATTATCTTCCTGAAAAGGCAATTGTACATTTATGACATGAAGGAAGGTACGAAAATAGAAAATCATTTAAATACTTTTAATACTCTTTTAGTCGAGTTGACTAGAATGGGAGTGAAATTTGAATCTGAAGGTAAGATGATTACACTATTATGTTCTTTTCTCATGTCATGGGATCACTTTGTTACCTCTATTAATTTCATTTCAACATAAAGTATTGAGTTTGATGATATTGTTGGAGCACTACTGTCTGAGGAAACAAGGAAAAAATCCAATCAAGAAACCTCTACATCTGAGGCAATGGTGATGAGAGGAATAACTAAATAAAAAGAACATGGTTAGAGAGATTTCTCTCGGTCAAAGTCGAAGGGAAGAAAGAGAAAGATTAAGTGACAATTTTGTGGAAAATCTGGACACCTGAAGAAGGTCTATTGCAAGTGACAACAAGCCTCGAAAGAAGACCCTCCAAAAGAGACAAAGGAAGCAAATGCAACCGAAGCAGTTTCATCAACATGTTTAGGTATGACTGATGAAGTTTTATCAATTAGTATTGGTTCACGTCATGATCAACAATGGTTATTAGATTCTGGTGGTTCAAACCACATGTGTCTTTATAGGCACTAGTTTATTACTTATTTATCTATTTATGATGGAATTGTTTACATAGGCAATGATATCTCATGTAAAGCTGTGGGAATTGGTAGCATTTGAATTAAGATGTTTGATGGAAGTGTTAAAATATTAACTGATGTAAGACATGTACTTGATCTTAGGAAGAACCTAATATCTTTGGGAGTCTTAGACACAGGAGATTACAAGAGTATTGTTCAAGGTGGAGTTATGAAGGTCTACAAAGGAATCCCACTAGTTATGAAAGCAAAGAAGGTTGGTAACATGTTTCTATTAGAAGGAAGAACTGATTCAGATCATGCAACAATGGTATTTGAGAATGAAAGTGATTTTGTTTGATTGTGGCATCAACAGTTGGGCCATATGAGAGAACAAGGATTGAACGTATTATCTGATCACAAGTTGATTCCTAGTCTAAAGTATTTAAAGTTAGATTTCTACAGGCATTATGTTTATGGAAAACAGAATAGGCAGAAATTTAAAACTAGAAGACACACCAGTGAAGGAATCCTTGACTATATCCATTATGATCTTTGGGGGTTGTCCCCAACTATTTCGTATGGAGGATCATCATATTTTGTAACTTTTATAGATGATTTCTCTAGGAAGGTGTAACATCCCGCTCTGGCGCACTGAGAAAACTTATTATTTGAGGACACTTGCTCGCAAGTGATCTGGACTTTTATGATGTTAGACCATTTATATTTGATTATGATGCGATTGACAGATAACATGATGTGTTACTATTTCATGTAGATGGGTGCTATTGACTCTGTTTTATTGAGTGTGCAGGGTTTTTGACCTTGAGGATGTAGAGGCATCGGTAGAACCCCCTTGGACTCCGGACTGAGTCAGGGAGTGTGATTTTGGGTTGATATATTTACTGTGATGTTTCATTGATTTGATGATTTGAGGTTGACATTTCTGACATGATTGTTGATGATGCAGGCTGACGATAGCTTGCTGACCAGACTTACATATGGATTAAAGGGGCCACACACGATTTGCAGAGAGGTTGAGGGAGAGGGGTGGACAACAGCCCTACCACCACCTACTAGCACTCCTGCCGTGGCTTGAACTGTAGGTTAACGATTACCTAGTTCGAGAGGATCCATGATGCCGTGAGGGTAGACTGCGACAGTCGCTCACGATGATTCTAAGGGGTGCGCAATAAGGCGAGGGCCTTATTCCTTAGAACCCTTAGTCTCCCATAAGTTCACCTGGCAGAGTGTTGACTCCAGGGGTTATAGATGTCTACCAATCTGTCCAGTTGGCAAGTGGCACCCTTGGAGCCCGTGGTGCATATTGAAGGGCACGTCGCACAAAAGAAACTCAGTTGGCGAGTGGCACCCTTGGAGCATGAGGTGCATCCTGAAGGGCACGTCGCACAAAAGAAACTCAAGAGGCGAGTGGCACCCTTGGAGCACGTGGTGCATCCTGAAGGGCACGTCGCAATAATGTGGATGAAGGAGTCAGCCTAAATAGCCCTAAGTCATGAACACCTGAATAAACCCTTAAACAATTCCCCTAACTAGGCGTCGCCAGTTCAGAATTTGAGCCCTATGTAAAAAAAAAAAACATAATTCAAGACTATACATTAAATATTCATTACCCCTATGATTTGCAACCTCCACCTAATCCAAGGAGTTTCCTTCCTTAATTTAATACATAAAACAATTCCTCCTTTAATTGAATTCATAAAGTAATTCCTTCCTAAATCACATACATAAGGCCTTTCCTCATTCCCAGTAATAAGCTTGATAATTTACCTTTTTAGTGAAGGTACTACTACTTCGCCCTAACATAATAATCAAGACTTAACCATCTCTTAATAACAATGCCATTATATTCTAGCTCACAATAGCTCTGCCATTCAAATAACATTAGAATTTCATTTCCTACTAGCTAGCATTACCAATACAGGTGCTAATAATAAAATTAAACAAAAAAAAAACCCACTTAAGCTAATGTGAGTCTTCATAAAGTGTGTAGGGTAAAATAAAGAGATTTAATAAATTAATTCAATTAGGTGGTTGTAAAGTTGAAAAGAAGAAATTAATTAGTTAACTAATGGGAGTTAAAAGAATATATATATATGAATTTAAAAAATATATATATAATGAAAAGATGCTTAACGCATTTCCCTTTTTGAGTTTTCAAAAAAAAATAATAAAAAAAAGGGGGGGGGGGAACTTAAAAGAAATATGATTTAGGGTTTTGATCAAAAACCTAAAACAAGATGTGATTAGGTCAAAAGGGATAAATGAAAGGGGATGGGGAAAAAGAAGGGATTCAGATATTAGGTATTGTTATGCTGCCAAAATAGAGAACTGGACTGATTGCTTGTAGGAGTTGGGGATTTTCTCAGCTAACTTGAGTGGTAGCTCAGCCTTGGAGGCGAGCTGGGAAGCTAGGCTACTGTATGGATTGTGTGTGGCCCCTTTGCGGCTCGGGGGGCTGAGGGGGAAGCAGAGTACCCCTAGCGTTTGGCTGGGAGGTACCGGTGAGTCCTCTACAGTCGGCAAGCGGGAGCATCAAGGAGCACGCAGACGCCATCCGGAGCGGGCGAACAGGCCAAGGTATGTTTTTATTTGGTTGAATGATAGTCTGTGGTTGTGTCTGAAAATTTAGATGGTTGTGTTTTTATTTTGGACGACTCCTTAAGTTTGTGATAAATATTAGTTTAGAATGGTGGTAATGAACCTAAGGAATCGACCCCCCTTTTTGGCTGTAAGGATGTTAGCAGGGCAGTTTAATGGTTCTTCGTTTTGGCACAGTTTTAGGGTTCTGGAAATATTGTTTGGGGTTTATGGTTATTGTACTTGGGTCTCTAGGCGTATAAATCTACTGTGGGCGTTGATTTGGGGCGTTGAAACCTACTGTGGGCGTTGATTCTTCTGCCAGGGCGTGTATTTACTCCACTGGGGCGTTTTTGCTATTCCGTGGGCGTTTTTCTTTTTACTGTGGGCAATTCATTGGTGGGCATTTCATTTTAGCCTATTATTGTCATTCATTTCTAACCTATGGTCATCTCATGGTAACTTACTGGCCATTCATTTTTTTTTGGGGCATTTCGTCTTCGGGTACTGTGGGAAATTTTGTTTATGAGCGTTTTTACTTTTTGCGTGGGCGTTGGAAATTGTTTCTCTACGTTTTCGTTTGTTTTCCTGTGCTTGTTTC
>JZKD02S1909529.1:1218700-1233617 GCA_000966675.3 Picea glauca
AAAATAAACGTTTCGGCCGAAAAGTATTTCGGCCGAAATATTCTTACCGCGGGAAAATAATTCATTCAAAAAACATTGTACACGAATTTTGACAGCACCGTTAAATTTGACGTGAGAATTTTCGGCCGAAAGTAATATTTGTTCGGCCGAAAAATTGCCGCTAGAAATTTTGGAGACCCGATTGTCACGAAAGTGTTACCTAGCTTCATGATTTTACCCTTCTTTAACTAATTCATTTCATAGATACAGAAATAATTGAATTTAGATACAGTGAATATTTTACATCAACTATACGATCATTAAAACAGATAATGGGAACCATTTCAATTCAGATTTAACATGTACAATCCATCAGATATAAAATCATTCAGACATATAAGGATTAGAGTAGAATATCTAAACTAGACTTATGGGAAGACAACAGAACAACCACATTCCTCCCAAACCGTAGAAACAAGTAGCCAAGATCAATGGCACGGTTCATCCCCTAGCCTGACCATGAGTCCATGAGGGTGAACTTGGAAGTTCCTCTTCAACAATGTCCTTCAATTATGTAGATCCCTCTTACCTCACACTCATTCAATGTTCATAACAACAAGGAAAAAAAATCAATAGTCTCTTTCCTAGCATACTTGGCAGTGTCCTTCCTCCTCACATATGCTTATTTATCAATTTGCCTAGGTATTTTTCCCTCCTTTCGGAATTTTCACAGCTTTCTAAATCCCTGATTTTCAGGGGCTACCAATGTCCAATTAACTGATTTTCCAGTTGTAAAAATCATCCTAGAGGTAGTTCCAACATGTTCCCCCTCTCATGGAGTCATGGTCAGCTAAATTTAACATGGTTGTCCCCTTTGTCCCCTGCAATCAATATAAAATATTCTATTTTCATACAAGTTTCATAGTCAAATAGTTAGCGGGGACAAATCAGACCTCTGCCCAATAGTCATAAGAATTTATTACAATTATAAAGTTCAAAATTCGGAATTGCCATAAATGGAAAAAAAATTCCAATTTTGAATTTACTAAAAACGGAATAAATTTCCAACAAATTTAAATTCTAAAAATATTTTTATTTTTGGGGATGTCACATCCTTTCCCCGTTCAATAAAACATTGTCCTCAATGTTCTTTCCTTTCCTGGAATATGATTGGATGATATTTCTACAAATCTCATTCCAACTCCCAAGTGGCCTCCTCAGGACTAAAGTTCTTCCATTGCACCTTTACTTGAGCGAGGGTTCTGTTCTGAAGTGCTATTTCTCTCCGGTCTAGAATGCACGGGGGTTCCACCTAGAACTTGCCTTCAGTTTCCACCTGCACCAAGTTCCAATCATTCATATGAGTAGGGTCATGAATATACTTTTTTAGCAAGGGAATAAGAAATACATTATGATTTGTTAAATTAGCTGGAAGTGCAAGTTGGTATGCTACAGGTCCAACTCGAGCTAGTATCTCGAAGGGCCCACAAAACATGGGTTCCATCTTGGCACAGTTCCCTAACTTAAACAAGCTTTTTCGGGCTTTGAATTTCAAATAAACATGGTCTCCTGCTAGAAATTCCAAGTGCCTTCTTTTATGATCTACATAACTCTTATGTATGTCATGTGGTTCTTTCAAGTTCTATTGTACCTTTCTTACCATGTTCTCCATTTCTTGGAGCATTTCTGGTCCGACCATGAGTCTGTCAGCCGAGTTATCCCAGCTAATTAGATTCATACACTTTCTGTCGTACAATGTTTCGAAAGGGATCAACTTAGCCAAAGTTTGGTACCCATTGTTATATGCAAATTCTACCAAGTGCAGGTAGTCTTCCCACTTGTTCGGTTTTGTCCTTACATACATGTGGAGAATATCCTCTATGATCTAGTTTTTCCTTTTGGTCTGTCCATCCATTTGTGGATGATAACTTGTACTGAAATTCAAGTTAGTATTTAGCCTTGCAAACAATTCCTTCCAAAAAGCGGATGTGAATTTTACGTCTCTATCTGAAATCACCAGGGTTATTTGAAATGAATATCAGCAGGGAAGAAAGTTACTTGGAACAAAGGATAAGGATGGTAGGTATTAACAATGAAAATTACACTAAAATGATGGCAGAATTATAGGACAGCACCACAAACTCAGATAAATTAGATCTAAGTATCGACAAGAAAGGACTATTACGATTTAAAAACAGACTTTACATACCAGATTCAACATAGTTAAAATTAACAGTTCTGGACAAAGTGCATAAGCAACCGTATTCTAGCCATCCAAGTTACCAGAAAACAATAACAACACTTAGAAAACTATTTTACTGGCCTAATATGAAGGGGGAAACAATAGAGTACTTGGCTAGGTCCCAATATTGTCAATAGGTTAAGGCCGAGCATCAACATCCAACCAGCCTATTACATCCATTACCAGTACCAAAATGGAAATGGGAGACCATATCGTTGGACTTTATAACAGGTTTGCCTAAAACTCAGAGACATAATGATTCTATCATGATTGTAATCGATAAACTCAGTAAGTCTGCACACTTTATTCCTATAAATTCTACTTTTAAAGCTATAAAAATTGATGAAATATTCATGAATGAAATATTTAGACTGCATGGTATTCCTAAAATGGTGATTTCAGATAGAGACGTAAAATTCACATCCGCTTTTTGGAAGGACCTGTTTGCAAGGCTAAATACTAACTTGAATTTCATTACAAGTTATCATCCACAAATGGATGGACAAATCAAAAGGAAAAAACAGATCATAGAGGATATGCTCCGCATGTACGTAAGAACAAAACCAAACAAGTGGGAAGACTACCTACACTTGGTAGAATTTGCATATAACAATAGGTACCAAACTTCGGCTAAGTTGAGCCCTTTCGAAACATTGTATGATAGAAAGTGTATGAATCCAATTAGATGGGATAACCCGGATGACAGACTCATGGTCAGACCAGAAATGCTCCAAGAAATGGAGAACATGGTAAGAAAGGTACAACAAAACTTGAAAGAATCATAAGACAGATAGAAAAGTTATGTAGATCAGAAAAGAAGGCACTTGGAATTTCAAGCAGGAGACCATGTTTATTTGAAAATCAAAGCCCGAAAAATCTCATTGAAGTTAGTGAATTGTGCCAAGCTAACACCCAGGTTTTGTGGGCCGTTCGAGATACTAGCTCGAGTTGGACCTGCAGCATACCAACTTGCACTTCCAACTAATCTAACAAATCATAATGTAATTCATGTTTCCTTGCTGAAAATGTATATTAATGACCCTACTCATATGATTGATTGGAACTTGGTGCAGGTGGAACTCGAAGGTGAGTTCTAGGTGGAACCCCCGCACATTCTGGACCAGAGAGAAATAACACTTCGGAACAGAGCCCTCGCTCAAGTAAAGGTGCAATGGAAGCACTTTAGTCCTGAGGAGGCCACTTGGGAATTGGAAGGAGATTTGTAGAAATATCATGCAATCATGTTCCAGGAAAGGAATGAACATTATGGACAATGTTTTACTAAACGAGGAAAGGATGTGACATCCCCAAAAATAAAAAATAAATTAGAATTTAAATTTGTTGGAAATTTATTCTGTTTTTAGTAAATTCGAAATTGGAAAATTTTTGCCATTTATGGCAATTTCGAATTTTGAATTTTATAATTGTAATAAATGATTATGACTATTGGGCAGAGATTTGATTTGTCCCAACTAACTATTTGAATATGATACTTGTATGAAAATAGAATATTTTATATTGATTGCAGGGGAGAAATGGGACAACCATGTTAAATTTAGCTGAACATGACTCCATGAGAGGGGGAACATGTTGGAACTACCTCTACGATGACTTTTACAAGTGGAAAATTAGTGATTTGGCCATTGAGAGCCCCTAAAAATCAGGGATTTAGAAAGCTGCGAAAATCCCCAAAGAAGGGAAAAAGACCTAGGCAAATTGATAAATAAGAATATGTGAGGAGGCAGGACACTGCCAAGTATGCTGGGAAAGAGACTATTGATTTTTTTTCCTTGCTGTTATGAACATTGAATGAGTGTGAGGCAAGAGGGATCTACAGAGTTGAAGGACATTGTTGAAGAGGTACTTCCAAGTGCGCCCTCATGGACTCATGGTACTTTATCATCAGGGAAAAAAGTGACTTGTAACAAAGGATGGGTCTGCTACCTTATTTTCCTTACCCTTGATGTGTCTAACCTCGAAGTCGAATTCTCTCAAGAAGGCTAGCCACCTTGCTTGTCTTGAATTAAGATCCAGTTGGTTAAATAGATATTTCACCTCGCTATTATCTGTTAATAGTAGGAATTTTCTGCCCATTATGTAGTGTTGACACATTTTTAAGGCATGTATTACCGCTGCCAATTCTAAGTCATGAGTGACATAATTTCTCTTGTGTTCTTTTAATTTCCAAGACTCATAAAAAATAGTGTGTCCTTCCTAAGTTAGGACACCACCTAGTCCCTCTTTACTTGCATCAACACATATGGAGAAATCTTTATCTGGGTCTACTACTTTTAATATGGGTGCAATTGTCAATAATTCCTTTAGTTTGTTAAAACTGTCTTGACACTTCTATGACTAGTTGAACTTGGTCCCTTTCTTTTGTAATGACATGATAGGGTAGGATATCTTGGAAAAAAACTTTTATGAATTTGCAGTAATATCTGATGATTCCCATGAATGATCAGATATCCGCTACATCCTTAGGTACTGGCCATTCCATAATGGCTTTTATCTTCTCTGGGTCTACAACAGTGCCTTCTGCTGAAATTACATGTCCTAGATATTGTATTTCCTTTTTATAAAAGTCACACTTGTCAAATTTGGCATACAACTTGTGTTTCCTCAACATTTGCAGAACTGTTATTAAGTGTTCCTCATGTTCTTCCTCCATTTTAGAATAGACCAGAATATCGTCAATAAATACTACCATAGACTTGTCCAAGTACTGACTAAAAATATTGTTCATCAGGAACATAAATGTGGCTGGTATGTTAGTGAGTTTGAAAGGTATGACTATGAACTTATAGTGTCCATATCTTGTCCGAAAAGATGTTTTGTTTATGTCCTCGTCTTTTATCCGAACTTGATGATAATCAGATCATAAATCCAACTTTGAAAAGATCTTGGCCCCACCTACTTGATCGAACAGATCATTTATCCCTGGTAGGGGGTATTTATTCTTAATAGTCATTTTGTTTAGTTGTCTATAATCGATACATAGTCTTAGAGTACTGTCTTTCTTTTTCACAAAGAGGACTGGTTCCCCCCAAGGTAAGACACTCGGTCTGATATACTCTTTGTCCAACAATTCCTGTAATTGTATTTTTAATTCTGTCAGTTCTAGTAGACTCATTCGGTAAGGTGCATTTGAGATAGGGGTTGAATCGGGTAGTAGGTCTATGAAGAAGTCTATTTCCCTTCTAGGAGGTAATTCTGGTATTTCATCCACAAACATGTCCCTGAATTCACGTAGGACAACAAAGTCTTCTAGCTTTGACTTATCATCTTTTTATAATAGATTCGTCACTTGGATGGCATAAACTTGACATCCTTTCCTCATACATTTCTTTAGTTGCATTGCTGAAACTTGTCTAGCTGATACCGGTTTTGGTACACCTTGGGCAGTTCTGGTAGTGCCTGAATCATCTTTATAGCTAAGTATCTTTGTATAACAATCTAATATTTCTTTTTGTTGTTCCAACCAATCCATCCCAATAATCATATCGTAAGACCCTAGTGGTAGGATGTTCAGATTGGTCCTTATAATTTGACCATCTAAGCTGAACTCAAAATCAGAAATAAAGTCAACTACTTCCCTTTTAGTACCTATCGCTAGTTGCAGAAGCCATGATTTTGAGTGCTTCAGTCTCGTAAGTTTATTTGACTCTACTACATTTGGAGTAATATAACTTAATGTTGCTCCAGGGCCAATTAAAACAGAAATTTGAGTGTCATGGATTTTACCTTCGATTTCTACCACTGATGAATGGTGGTCAGCTTGTCGACCATCAATGGTTGCATTTATCCAATGTAGGTTCCTGCCCCTGTCTCCCACTGTCGAGGATTCTTGTAGATTATGAACAACAGTTCTATTTGTTGAAATCAAACATGGACATTTCCTCCTTATATGAGGTTCTCCACATTCCCAACACTTTAGTGGCTCGCGAGAGTTGTCCCAAAACTTCTTCATTCCCAGGTTTACCAGTTTACGCTCTACGTGTTCGAATGATTGAAGTGAGAATATTTTCTCGGAAAATTTTTTATTGCATTCCGATAAGGAGCTAGCTGGTATCCCTTCTTCCGTTGGTTCATTCAATCTTGCGTCTTATCCTTCTAGGCTTTGGTAAACTCTACCCGCTGTTTATACTGATCATAACACATTCGTGCTTTCCTGAATACCTCACTCAAGGATTTAGGGTTGTCAAACTCAAGCCTGTCCCTATAGGATTGTGGTAAGCATCTTAAGAAATGATAGATTTTTATCTTATCCTCCCAGATGTATGGTACAAACCTTAATAGTTCTAGAAATTTATTTATAAGGTCCTCCATCGTCATTTTCCTGAGTCATAACTCATAAAATTCTTTCATATTCCTTTCATAATAATTTTCAGAAAGGTATTGTTTCTTGAAATACTTCTTAAAGTCAGACCATTCCAACTATTTCTCCTATAGGCCCTTGGCCAGTTTCAGGTCTTTCCACCAAATACTGGCCTTCCCTTTCAAATTGTAGATGGCTATCTTGACTTTCATGTTGCTGGAATAGTTGTAGATCTGAAAGTATTTTTTGATGTCCAACAACCATGCCTCTGCTTCTTCTTCTATCCTGGATTGTCCATCAAAGGTGGCTGGTTTAATCTTTTTAAATTGTCCTTCAAGGTGGTCTACTTGTTTTCTTTTTCTATCTATTTTAGTTCTATCTTCAACTCGAGGTGTGGCTTCAGACGAACTATCTCCTTTTTTTGTTTCTGGTCCTGAGTTTTTGGAGGCTGTCTTGTTAACTTCTTCACTGTTATTATTTTCCTTTGGGATATTCTTGGTCACTATACTATGTATAGGGACTTCATTTATCTCTTGTTGTTCCTGTTGTGCCTTTTTCAATTTTTCATTGTTGGCTTTAAAAATATTTAGTTCAACAATAAGATTCCTCATTTTTTCCAACACTTTTGTGGGTGAGCTTTCGTCACTGTTTTGCCTTGTATCTCCATCTTGTTTTTTGCATCGTCCTGAGCTACCATAATTAACTCAAAATAGAAATATCTTTCTGTTTGTAACCAAAAGATTTATAAGTTTTATATAAAACATAATATATACTAAGCAACTAAAGTCGCCCTGTTCAGGCCCAATGTTGTAACTTTTGCTCTAATACCATATGTAATGTTTCCCATAAATCTCAACTTAATTTTTTTTAAGTGTTATTATTTACCATTGTGTAATTCTTTTATAAAGGTCTAGTTGTTTACTATCTCACCCTTATCTTCGGAAGGGGCTTGGACTTAATTTTGTCGGAAAATAGTTCACATACCTGTATAAAATAATAATATGGTTGCATACCATAATCGCATTCCGAAGAGTATCACTAAACCTTTGTTTAGCATGATTATGGGATTTAAACAAGTCTGTTTACTTACACAGAACTTTAGTGGCTACCTCATGATCTCTTCAGGTCCGATTCTTATTACAAATGGTTGATCACTATCTCTTTTCTTCATGTGGTGTAAAGTCCAATGATTTGGTGTTAGTTCGGGGTATCTTTACACATGCATAATCGTGGTGATATACACATATAACAGGCATTAGGTAGTTATGGTTTTTGTTAAGTGAAGCATTGTTCTTCTCAAACTAGGGTGAAGTTGAAGTGAATGGTTTTCAGATGTAACTTTCTAGTCCGTCCCATAATGTCTCAACCGACTGTTGTCCTCATTCATTAATTTGTGATGGGAAATTATAGGGGCAAAGTTGTGTATTAAATGGGGTTATGACTGTTGCATTAAAATCTCTCTGTAGCACCTTTCCTCGACCTCCTGTTCAACTTGTATGCCCATTCGTTCCTTGCCACCTTGTCCTAAGCACATGGTTACAATACTCTTCCATGTTCCTCTCATTTAACAGGGACAATTACTTGCATGGTTAGTGATTCAATGTGTCTTAGGTTGTAAGAATGGTGCTAATCCCCTATTTCCAAGGTTTGTTGTTGTCACCTCTGGTGTTAGACTCGGTAATCGATGGAAATACTTTCTCTTCGAGGGAGGGAGTTGTCTATATTCCCTTCTCTTCACCTGGTAAGTTTTTCTTTGAATCCGGTTATATTCTTGTAAAGTATGAATGATTAAATACTACTGGTTAAAGAATTTAATGGAATTTTTTCCTTTGACGATCTCTATTGTTTTGGGAGATTCCCACCTAAGATGTTTCAAGCTTGGTAAAGTTTTCCCTCTGTTACTCATTTGGACTAGATTGGGTATGCTCTCCTATGTAAATTTATGCTACTATTCTCCAACTTCCACTAATCACTTGCTAGTCACCATGTCTGTTTATTAGCTTGTAACAAGTTGGAGGTATTACAGACGACGAAGTCTCAGCTCATTCTTCTTACATCCGTCAGTGGTAAAAGTTTTATTCGGGATTTTTGTCATTTGGAAGGGTAAAAACTCCAGACGTATCCATCTCCATGCCCAGGTCTTACTTAGGAAAGCCCATTTGTGGAACACAATTTTTCCTTCAAAAACCCCTTCACTCTGTTATGTATTCTATGTTTGTTATTCCGCTTCTGGGCTCTGTGTGTGATGAAAATAAAATCTAATCTTTTAAAATTGACAATATATGTTTTTCCTTCCAGTAATTTCATTCTCTCTATTGACACAATTTTCCAGAAATAAATAGTTATGTTTTAGTGTTTTCTTTCAACAAAACATCTTCGAACAATAATCTTCTCTATAACAGTAAGATTTGCATGTAGTTCCATATTTCTTTTAAGACCTGGTTGTGTAAGTCTCTAAATTAATTTATGAATGGAATTTCTTCGGGAGTGAGATTTGGATTACTATATAATGGTGGGGCCATGTTGTATGCAAGGGTACCCGTCAGGATTCTATCATTCCAACTTCCCCTTTTGAGCCACCAGGTGGAGCTTCAACTATGTCGTGAAAGGAAAGGCGACTCTTGAATATATTTGTGGAAACTTTTATTTCTCTTTCCTCTGTTATGGACTTTGTTGTACATTTTCTCAAGGATCTTCTTGATTATAACTTGTATGCGGATATTAACTATAATCCATACATTTTTCTTGCAAGGTCCCTTCCCCTCTGAGATTTCCAGTTTTTCGAGGCGTCGGATCCCATAAAAGGTATTCGGTTTCAAGGTTAAGGCTTCATTGAGGTCAGGAAACAATAGAGTTTGTGTTAGGGTTTCATCTTCTGAATCTTCAAAGTTGAGTGAATGATTTAATCTTTGTAACTGGTTTGTCCGAAATAAAGGAAAATAACTTCCATATGTTTTTCCAACCCTGTTCGGGATGCTACCTATCGTGGTTGGGTATAGATTTTACTGTCATTTTGATTTTGGAACTTTAGATAAATAAGAATATATGATTCCATGGGGATTTCTCTTACTTGTATAGCACCAGTATTAATATTACTTTGGTTTGGCGAAATGTTCGACCATATAGAAAATTACTTTGGTTATTATTAAAGTTCTAGTCCGATATTTACCATTCAGACTAAGTAAGAGTCACTTTGAATTTCCGTGTGATCTCTATAAGAATGGACGGATAGTATGAGTCACTATATATTCTTAGAGCAGTAGATATGTTAGCTACAGTCGTTATTTATTAACCGGGTTCTAGATTTACTAGGTTTCAAATTTGCCCAAACTATATGCATCTGATGTTTTCACTTGTATAATGATACTGTATACTACGAATTATAATCCATCCATCCTAATGAATTTCTGAATGAACAAATGCAATTATAAATTCATCACTTCCGACAATCAACTGTTGATATTCCATAAACTATTTATTATATTAGTTGTCCTTCCCGAGTTGGTTTCTTTAAAATCTCTACCATTTAGAAGAAATTAATAATCCTGAAATTCTTTCTAATTTTCTATTTTGTTTACACCGGTTCACTTTTCGCTACAAGAGTTTAAACAGTCAAAGTCGTATGACTCATGATGATAGGAGGTTCCAGGATTTGAAATTTCAGAAAGCATGAAGAATTTATTACTTCGTTGAGATTAGATCTATTCTTGGTATGAATAAAACACTGTAGATTTGTAATATCGTTTACTTTTCATATTGGCTCTACTCCACTATAGATAAATTCATAAAATAATCTATTGGTCCTATTATTACAATAGAGATCCTACAGAATCCATACCCATAAATTTGGTAGTAAACTAGGTTGTTCCTACAACAACTTTTATAATGTGATGGAAACGAAAAGGGTATAGACTTCAATCGAATCAAATTATTCCTAACTCTCGTATAGATTTTAGAAAAAAATACTTTATTCAAGAATTCATTATAACTACTCTATCAGAAGTTTGAATACACACATTCGTATGATCAAACAATTTTATTCCCATTCAGGTTATAGGACATAATACAGGTGTCACTTATTTCGCTACTTTTGTAGTTAATTCATTCTACAGAAATATAAATAATTTGAATTTGACACAGCAAGATACATTTCAGCCAATATATAGTTACTCATACAAGCGTTAATGATTTCTTTACTTCTGTAACTAATTCGTTTCACAGATACATAAATACTTGAATTTAGATACAGTGAATATTTTACATCAACTATACGATCATTAAAACAGATAATGGGAACCATTTCAATTTAGATTTAACATGTAAAGTGCATCAAATATAAAATCATTTAGACAGATAAGGGTTAGAGAATCATATATTAACTAGACTCGTGGGAAGACAAGATAACAACCACGTTCTTCCCAACTGTAGAACCAAGCAACCAAGATCACTTGCATGGTTCACCCCCTAGCCTGACCATGAGTCCATGAGGGAAAACTTGAAATTTCCTCTTCACCAATGTCCTTCAATTCTATAGATCCCTCTTGCCTCACACTCATTCAGTGTTCATAACAACAAGGAAAAAAAATCAATAGTCTCTTTTCCAGCATACTTGGCAGCATCCTGCCTCCTCACATATGTTATTTATCAATTTGCCTAGGTCTTTTTCCCTCCTTTGGGAATTTTCACATCTTTCTAAATCCCTGATTTCCAAGGGCTTCCAATGGCCAAATCACTAATTTTCCACTTGTAAAAATCAGCCTAGAGGTAGATCCAACATGTTCCCCCTCTCATGGAGTCATGGTAAGCTAAATTTAACATGGTTGTCCCCTTTGTCCCCTTCAATCAATATAAAATATTATGTTTTCATACAAGTGTCATAGTCAAATAGTTAGTTGGGACAAATCAAATCTCTGCTGAACAGTCATAATCATTTATTACAATTATAAAATTTAGAATTTCCATAAATGGAAAAAAAATTCCAATTTTGAATTTACTAAAAATGGAATAAATTTCCAGCAAATTTAAATTCTAAAAATATTTTTATTTTTGGGGATGTCACAAAGCGTGAGTGAGCTTCTATAGTCTCCATGATCTAAATAATAAGACAATTGATACCTATTCTTGGTGGATATAGCCCAACGTTTGGGTGAACCACGTGAAATATCTATGTTTCTTATCTGCGTGTTTATTGATTATCATGTGATATTTGTGTTTCCTCATTAATGAATACAACACTCGTGAATGGAATCATCCCAGATGGATGAGATGGGATAGAGAAATAGAGAGGAGAAATACTAAACAAACAAACATGAGAGAAGAAAAAGTTTAAAAAGGATGCACTGGTTGAATATCCCACAATCGGCCTTGAAGCTAAGAAAATTATAAATTATAGTTGTAATTTTTATAGATTTTTAAATTATAGTTATAATCTTTTGTTCATAATTTACATAGGTGCTCTCATTGTCCACCACTTAGATTTATTTTATTTCGAGATTTCATAATCTACTAAGTTCCAGGAATCTATTTCTTATTGAGTTATGTTTATAACTAAGAGATTGAAATTCCTTTATAGGATATTAAATTAGGATCGATTATTAGAGTGCCCATGCTAAAGCGTAATTACATATATAAATAATTACCAACAACACCCTAGAAAATGTACTTTCTTTCCTTTTCTTTCTTATTTTTCAAGCCAAGTAGCTACTATTTATACTGTGCATTTTATTTGGGATCTGTTTTTGAATTTTATAAAAATATTACATTAAAATATTAGAACTTTGTTGTTAATTTCACTTTTTATATATTGAATTTATGAAGTAGTTTTTGTATTAATATCAGCCTAGATTCATTTAACTCCAAATCTATCAAGCTTAGAGAGGGATCAAATCTCTTAGAATGAAAACCTTTAACTTGAGGAAAGGTTAAACATCCTCATGCTTTGCACTCCAAAAAATGTTTGATCCCTCTGACTCTTAATAGATCCAGAGTTAAATAGATCTAAGCTAGTATTTGTGTGTAAAGTCCAACATAAACTTTTAGTATTTTATTTTGTTATCATTTTTTATTTTTTTATTATTATTTCAATGAGTGAAATTACTTGAACAACTCTAAAATACTACGTTGTAGAACGCATATGGATGCAATTAATTGATTTAGTTGATTTTTTATTTATAAATATAAAATATTTTTGTTAAGATTGTTATAATATTGTCTATTTTATTTTAATTTTTTATAGAGCCCTGTAGCTATAGTTTGGCACCTTTGAGAAATCAATTCCCAGTAATTCTCTCACCCAGAGATAAATTTCTCATGGGCCTCACAACCTGCTTCTTCATTCCATCTCCCAAGTTAACCAGATACTTATACATGTACGAGTACAAATATGAGTATGGTTACAAGTACAGTGATGGTAATAGAAAGGTGTGGAGGATGGATGAATGGCTGAGTGAATGATCATGGAATCCCTGGGAAAATGAACTAAGTTCAAACTATATGTATGCATGTCCCCAACTTGACACTTTTCATGTTGGGAGCTACTTTGGCCCACTTGTCCCCAACCTTAGAACTTAAAAAAAAAAATTATCCATACTTTATACATTAAAGAATATTAATATAATAATTTCTTTTTCCTTAATCTCCCTAGATTATCCCTTTTTATTAACTTTTAGCCCCCCCCCTTACCTAACTTGTGGATTTTAGTCCCCCATACTCTTTTATCATGGTCAGTCTACATGTAACAATGTATTTTATATTAATGATAATACATACACAAAAATAGGCTCACTAGCCTTTAGCATCTAGTCTCTCCATCCTAATTCAACACATAATCCTCCTAGATTATAATAACTAGCTCACTAACCTATAAAAAAAAACATATACACAGAGGCTCCCTGGCCTCAAAATCATGTGCACCTAAGTTTGTTACGCATGGTATCTTGGAATGTGCACACTTCATCAATTTAGTGCACAGTACATGTGATCACTATACCATGGAAGGTGCATACAAATATGATATCAAACAACTCAACATTGTGACATCCCCAAAAATAAAGTATTTTTGAATTTTAAAATTTGCTGGAAAATTATTCTGTTTTTAGTAAATTCAAATTTGGAAATTTTTTTCCATTTATGGAAATTCTGAATTTCGAATCTGAAAAATTGTAATTAATTATTATGACTATTGGGAAGAGATATGATCTGACCCAACTAACTATTTGACTATGACACTTGTATGAAAACAAAATATTTTATATTTATTGTAGGAGGACAAATGGAACAACCATGTTAAAATCAACTGACCATGACTCCATGAGTGGGGAACATGTTGGAACCACCTTTGGGTTGATTGTTATGAGTGGAAAATCAGATATTTGACCATTGGCAGCCCCTAAAAATCATGGATTTAGAAAGCTACAGAAATTCGCAAGGGAGGGAAAGAAATACCTAGGAAAAAACATTGTTGAATAAATAACATATGTGAGGAGGCAGGACGTTGTCGAGTATGCTATGGAAAATAGGAGGTATTGCTTGTTGTTATGAACACTACTTGCTGAGTGTGAGGCAAGGAGAAAAGTGTTGAAGTTGAATGACATTTCTAGGAAGGAGTTCCGAGTTATCCCTCATGGATTCATGGTCAGGCTAAGGGGTGAATCGGGCAAGTAGCTTGGCTTCCCTATTCTACAGTTGGGAGGAACACGGTTTTTCCCTTTGTCTTCCCACAAATTGATTCAGATATGTTATTCTACCTTTATCAGGTTAAATGTTATGATACAGATAAATATGCAATTTGTTTACTTCTATCAATGAACTTATGGTCAAATGTTGTTGTGATGAAATATTGACCAAGTACTTCCTAATATTTAGTTAGGAACGGATTTGCTCTATGGGATGTGGTACTGAGTAAATACTAAGTTCATTGGATGTATTAACTAGAAATACTATCTTTGTAGAGGTTACTACTCTCGTAATAGGATAAAATATAGGCTACATCTCACTTTTACTTAATTATGTTGAGTAAATTAATGTTTGCATGATGTGATTGAAGTCAAGTATACCTATATCTATGAATGATTATTTTTCCTGTAGGTAATTATAGTATACAAATGATTCTCCACTAATGTACATGCAAGTTCATATTCAAAATAAATACACCATGTATGACATGAATTTTCATGATATGCATATAGAACATTTATAGGTATATTGCATATAGATATACATTCATATATTTGGAGATCTGTACAAGAGATACAATAAAGCTAAAGAGAAATGTCTACAACAGAGTCAGGGAATAATATATATATACATACACATATGAAAATAATTCTGCAAATTGCAAGATCCCATTTCAGGAAAAACTGCAGTACACACACACACAC
>JZKD02S1909529.1:1241852-1266903 GCA_000966675.3 Picea glauca
CCAGAGCGGGATGTTACAGAGTTCTAAAGTTGAACGAAATTTCTAGGAAGGAGCTCCTAGTTAGTTCTCATGGATTCATGGTCAGGATAGGGGGTGAAATGGGAAAGTAGTTTGGCTGCCCTATTCTATGGTTGGGGGGAACGCAGTTGTTCCCTTTGTCTTCCTGCAAATTGATTCACATATACTATTATACCTTTCTCTGGTTAAATGTTATGATACCTATAAATCTACAATTTGTTTACTTCTATGAATGAACTTTTGGTCAAATGTTGTTGTGATGAAAGATTGACCAAATACTTCCTAATCATTAGTTAGGAATGGATTTATTTTGTGGGATGTGGTACTGAGTAAATAGTAAGTTCATTGAATGTATTAACTAGAAAGACTATCTCTGTAGAGGTTACTACTCTCGTAATAGGATAAACTATAGGCTACATCTTACTTTAAATTGATTTTTTTGAGTGAATTAATGTTTGCATGATGTGATTGAAGTCAGGTATACCAATATATATGAATGATTATGTTTCATGTAGGTAATTATAGTATACAAATGAGTCTCCACTAATTTACATGCAACTTCAAATTCAAAATAAATACACCATGTATGACAGGAATTTTCATGATATGCATATAGAACATTTACAGGTATATTGCATATAGATATAGATTCATATGTTTGGAGATATGTACAAGTGATACAGTAAAGCTAAAGAGAACTTTCTACAACAGAGTCAGGAAATAGTATATATATACATACACGTATGAAAATAATTCTGCAAATTGCAAGATCCCATTTCAGGAAAAACTGCAGTACATATATATATCAGTAAAGTATTAATGGTAAATCATGAGGCGATTAGGTCTAGTTTGGCTACACTTTAAATTCTGGAATTAATTTTTAACAAATCTAAACCTATCAAACACTTACGGAGATCTGTAATTAAATGCTAGAGGTACGAGGGTCAATGAATCAAATGACTATTCTGGAACCCAGAACTTGATTTACACATATCTGGTAATTCCACAAACCATAGAAATAAAGGAGTATAACTTGTCCTAGAAATTATATCAGTCTAATAGCCATAAATTCATATGGAAATGTTTTAGTAAAGTGGATTGTCAAACATGTTTTTTTCGAACCCAAAAGTCGAAAGTAAGGAAAAATCTTATTTTTCCCAAATCTTTATTGAGAAAGCTACAAAACCATAATGTTCATCAAAACTCACGAAAAAACACAAACATTATGAAAGATCTTATGGCGTTAATTAATTATAACCGAGAATGTCTGCGCAACAAAGTCGATTAACAAAATATAAACCCCAAAATTTTATAAGTTCCTTTTTACATAATGCTTGACTAGAATTCGGACTATGCAAACATCTAAATCTGAATACATTTTTAGACGATAGCAATGAAAAATACATTACGATTTTGGGATGAGACTAGAGTAGCGAAATGAATGGAATAAAAATACCCAACTTAGTACACTATTTCAATTAGAAAATAAAAGTCCTCTAAAGTAATCTTTATACATAGTAGTCGAACCAGAAATCCAAGAGTACAACTCGAACACCCCCTCTTCCCAACCATTTTAGGTAATCAAATGCAACTATATCGAACATATAGAAACCCAAGAAGATACCATGCCCTTTTCACTATTGAAACTTTGGAAATGCCTACAAAGATAACTTGAATACCTTTTGCACCGAAGATAAGAACTGAACATCTGAGATCCTTATGCAAACAAAATCCCTGAAAGAAGTGTCATTTAAAAATATCAGTAATCATAGATAAAAGTAATAAGAATACCAACATAATGATAACAATTAGTAATGAAGTATTACATGATCATACTTAACTTGTGTTTGAGAATCTTGCATGTCTTCATTTTTTTTCTTGTCGCATTTCTGGCTGGAAAGATGCCTGGGCCGAGGGTGGATGGTGCATTAACACTCTGATGGGTATGCTCACATAAAGCAAGGCCCATAATTAGTGAATTATACAAACCTTGAAAATGAAAATATTAACAAGGATAAAGTTTTTACATAGCAGTTAACATTTTTAATGAAAGGAAATAATCAACAATATTTAGTTCTTGTAATGATGCAAGTCAGACTATGCACTATCATGGTGTAAATTGTTCATACCAAACTAGAAACTACACATAGTCATCCAGAACCAAATCACTTATAGTAGTTATATGTCAATAAGCATTATAGAGTTATCCCAACTATTTAATTTAATCGAATAGACCACGATGAAGATAATAACTATTATAAGTAAACATTTGGATGTATTGTAGAATATCATCATTGGACTATTCAAATTTTTGTAGAGGTCTTAAGTTATTTGACATCAATAAAAAAGATTCGACATAGGGAAAATAAACTGGGAGGCTACGAAACCCTTTATCCCAAAGCATAGACAAAATCTGAACAAATATACTCTCCCTAAAACCAGAGGAGAAAACAACGATAAACTTAAAAAAAATTACTCCTCCAGGATTTAGGATAACTTCGGAAGAAATACAGAGAAGTTACACCAAAGAAGAATCTGAGAAATGCATCATCTCCTTTATCAACCAGAGTATCATGCGTAACAAGAAACTTACCAGGTATGTAGACCACACCATCTATTACAACCATGGAGTGACCACCATGGCAACGCACTATGCCTCCAAAGAATTTTCACACAGAGCCTCTTCCCAGAACTCAACAATGACAATTGTGAAACTACTCCAACCCTAAATGACACCTTTTCATCACAGAGTAAATGTGGAGAATGCAAAAGATGATTAACCATGTGACCATGTCAGAGTCGCTATGACACTTTGGGTGTAGAGGCCAGTAAATTCAATGGAACTCGCATGACTACCATTAATAAAACTTACGAAGCCTTAACTACCTTGACAGTGGACCATTCCTTCCACTTAAGGAATGTCATGATTAGACACCTTCATGACTCAACAGAAGTTAAATCCATTTCATTCCCTCGATGTTATCCCGAGTCAGTAGTCTGATCCTATTTGTGGAATTTACACTAGCATTTGGATGTAGAAACTTCTTTATGAACAACCCTGGTACTAAGGACCATTAATTAATCGAGAGATAGTGGATATCCTAGTTACCTAATATTAAAAACCCAACCCTATAAATATTATGGTTGGGAACTAAGTAAATTCACCTAGGGTTAAATTAATCAGGTAGAGATGCACTCGAATATGGATGTGACATCCCGAAAAATAAAGTATTTCTGAAACTTAAAATTTGTTGGAAAATTATTCCGTTTTTAGTAAATTCGAATTTGGAAATTATTTTCCATTTATGAAAATTCCGAATTTCGAATTTGATAATTGTAATTAATTATTATGATTGTTGGGTAGAGATCTGATTTGACCCAACTAACTATTTGACTATGACACTTGTATGAAAACATAATATTTTATATTGATTACAGGAGGACAAATAGAACAACCATGTTAAAATCAACTGACCATGACTCCATGAGTGTGGAACATGTTGGAACTACCTCTGGGCTGATTGTTACAAGTGGAAAATCAAACATTTTTCCATTGGTAGCCCCTGAAAATTAGGGATTTAGAGAGCTGTGAAAATTCCCAAGGGGGTAAGAAAGACCTAGGAAAAAAGGATATGTTTTGTTAAATTACCATATGCGAGGAGGCAGGACGCTTCCTAGTATGCTGGGAGAAAGAGACCATTGTGTACTTGTTGTTATGAACACCAATTGTTGAGTGTGAGGAAAGGAAGGAATACTAATAGAAAAGGACAGTGACGAAGAGGATATTTCAAGTTTTCCCTCATGGATTCAAGGTCGGGGTAGGGGGTGAATTGGGTAAGTGTTGGCTGCTCGGTTCTACGATTTGGAGGAACGTGGTTGTTCCCTTTGTTTTCCCATGGACTAATTCAGATATGTCTCTCTAATCTCCTCTTTTCATGAATGTACTATTGAAATGATTATATCTAGTTACTATCATAGACAATCTTCTTACCATCATAGGTATTAGATAGAATTACAAAGTTGTAGATTAATTGAAGTAGAAATAATTTGATTCGACTAAAAGGCATAGTTATTCGAGCCTGGCATATTAGTCACTGTAGGGATGAACTAGTATTCTACATAATATATCTATGTTGATTCTGTAAGTTCTATGTTGTATGAACATAATCTATATCTTAAATTATGAAATTATAAAGTGATGAGATATAGTTCTAGTGGAAATAAAGCCAGATCTGAACATTAAATGGTGTTACAGTACTACTGTGTGTTAATCATGTCAAGATAGATCTATTCTACTTAATGAAATAAAAGTTAAGCATGCACATCCTGAAACATCAATTTCTGGAACGTTCTACCAGTCATAAGATAATCATATGGTCATACATCTTTAAGTACCCATTATCTATCATGATATTTCAATATGTGTAAACATTTAGAGAAATCTAGAAGGAATGAAGAATATTATAATCATGTATTTCGACACAAAACTATAAGTACGACTATATAATACACAGAGGATAATTATGGAATATTGCAGAAAAGTTCCCATGAAATACAACCACGACTATCTAATATACAGAGGATAATTATTGAATATTACATAAACATTCCCATGAGATATAACTACGAATTTTTAATACACAGGGGATAATTATCAACTATCACATAACAGTTCCCATGAAATCTCACTATATTAGTATAGAAGAGGGTTACAGTTGTTCCCCTCATAATAACCTCAAAACAAAAGGAATGTACAAAGTCTACAGAATGTCTAGGATGAGTCCTTTGACTCTCTAGAGAAAAAATCCTTGGATAGTGAAACTCGTTTCAATACGGAGTTTCTTCCCTTGTAATTTCTATTAAGTATTTAAATTACAAGAAAATTGGTTACCCTGGGAAGCCTTGTAACAACAAAACCTTGTGGTGAAATTTTTCACAATAGTGAATAGAACCTAGAGACTAAGTTGAAGTTCAATTGTCGAAACTCGAGTACCTTTTTAGGTCCAACGATAAATGATTCCATCAAACGCAAAACATATGAATCCTAAAAAATAGATAGCATGAGTTAGAAATGGGATTTAGAGAGAACAAAAATTAAATAGAAACAAATTATATTTGAAAACCAGAAAGTAGCGAAATTTAATCATGAGGAAATAAATCACTCACAGAGAAAATTAACGAAATTAAATACGAAAGATTTAATATGGAATTATTACTTAGCTTGTGATTGGTGTGGGACCTTTTCCATCGATGCCACCAAGAGAATAAATGCAGTCGAAAGAGGGAATGGAACCAAATAAGGTTGATGGGTACCCTCACAGGAAAACAAGGTCCCACCATTAGTGATTATAACCGAGAAAATTCTTAATCGAAAAAGGACAGTGAATAAAACAAAACTGTAAACAAGTAGAATAATAACTACATCTAGTATGGTACATGAACCATTGAGATAACTACCATAAATATATTACTACTTCAAGCTTTATCCTTTTCATTGAAGTAATGCAAAGAGACAGTCCTAAATACACAATTCTAGAGCCGAATTCTTGGATTAAAAATCCCTAAACCGAAACAATTTCACAGACGAAGTGATCATAGAAGTTGAGGGAGTGTATTCTTCCTCTTAGATTTAAGAGTGGTTAGTTCGAATATTTTTCTATCCCCGACTCCTTTTGGACCCGGGGGATATATTACACAACCACATCAACAACAATGATGAATAGTTTATATACATAGCGTATGGTGACGGATATACTAATTACAGTAGAAATAAAAAATAATTTAAACATAGGATTTACTTGGCGATAAATATGTCGAAGACACCCTAGCTTAAGATGCAAGTGTTTAGGCGATATAAAAATATATAGTGAGGCCTATTACTACATTTGGGGATCTCTATCATTTCTCTGCATAGACTTATGAAAAGAGGGGAAATAAACCTTTGAATCCTTAAAACCTTGAAAAGGGATCATAACCAGGAATTTAGTCTCTTAATCGAGTTATACCAAGATCAAACATACATTACAAAAAATGGAGATGTGTAGAATTTGCCTATGAACTAGAAAACCAACTTGTAGATTGGTGACTCTCCTATCTCCTTCGGAATCCCTTAGAGTCTTGAGCCTTCTATGAGGGTTCGTAGAAGAAAGGATACCTATCATAGAATAACAGAAGTTAAATAAAAAAGAAAAACCCAACATAGAATAGGAAATCTACAATGACCCAACAAATTGATAAACATTCAATGCAAAACTAGAGGATATCAAAACCAACAAGGTATTAAATATTCAAGAGTCCTGGTTTCAAGGGAAATGTAACACGCAGTCTTTGTCTTAACATGTATAGGGAAAACCAAGGAATGAATTCCTCCATATCCTTCACCCAGGTCACGCCCACCCAAAACTACCAACCTCTTACAGAGTTAAGATACCGCAGGGTTTGTACTAAGGCATTTCTTTTTGCAAATACCTAGACACGGGTGGGAGACAAACATTAATCACCTACCAACCCTTCACAGAAATAGAGTAATGGTGATAGTACGCAATAGTACCCTGCCATGTGAACAAGGTTAGGTGGTAGGTTTTTCGTTTGACACAATAATCGATTTATAAACCTCGGAAGGCACCCGAGCATATCACCATTACTTAGGATGGACAAGGGCTTTAACTCAGGTTCTGAAAAGTACCTCAGTCAGCTTTACACAAAGTTTACTATTCAAACAATCTAACAAAATTTAAAGTCCCTCATTAATCTATGACTTGTGACCTTTAATACGAAGGAGGTGTAGTTCCTTTCAGAACCCAGTACCTCTCATATAGGTTCTCGTATGTATAAGCAATGATAATGTTATGTTTGGAGAGATTTGGAATACCTTTAATGTTTAACCCTTTATAAATCCAGAAGTTATGCCTTGAGATGGGTCTTTAACCCTTTTACTAATATTAGAAATGTTAGTAAACTCAAGAACTAGATTTTATAGCCTGTTTAACCCTGTACCTATTATATATGTGATTTCTAGATAACCAAAGACATTTAAAGGATAAAGTATCTTACAAAGGAAGGTAGTTGTATCGATAGCAATGTTAAACATATCCCTTATGAGATTTCATAGTATTGACACCTAATTACTTATTATAACCTTGAGACCTTCGAAACAAGTTGATTGAAGAAAAAGGAAATTTTAATGTCCCTAAGAATTTTTTTATTTTTATTTTTGTAAATTTGAGGAACATTACATATGAAATCAGAGCCAGGTTTTCAACACTGGGCCTTAAACAGGGCCACATTAAATTCTTGGCATATACTTTTACTTATGCAAAACAAATAAACCTTCATTATTACAAACAAAAAACTTTTTCTGTTTTGTGTTAATCATGGCAGCTCAGGATGATGCAGAAATCAAAGTGGAAGAAAATTCATAGCAGAGACCTCCTAGAGATCCAAGATAAAACAGTGACGAAACCTCACCTACGGAAGTGCTAGAAACAATGAGGAATCTTATTGTTGAGCTGTAGGTTTTCAAAGCCGACAACGAGAAACTAAATAAAGAACAACAGGAACATTAAGAGATAAATGAAGCCCTGCTACGCAGTATAGTGTCCAAGAAAAGACCAAAGGACGATAACCATGATGAAGAGGTCAGAAAAAGGGCCTCCAAGAATTCTGGGCCTGAAACAAAGAAAGGAGATAGTTCGTATGAAGGTACACCTTCAGCTGAGGAAAAAACTAAAACAGACAGAAAAAGAAAACAAGTAGACCAACTTAAAGGAGAATTTAAAAAGATTAAACCAGTTACCTTTGATGGAGAATCCAAGATAGGAGAAGAAGTTGAGGCATGTTTGTTGGACATCAAAATTATACTTCCAAGTCTACAACTATTCCAACAATATGAAGGTCAGAATGGCCATCTACAATCTGAAAGGGAAGGACAACATTTGGTGGCAAGACCTGAAATTGGCCAAGGGCCTAAAGGAGAAATAGTTGGAATGGTCTGACTTTAAGAAGTATTTCAAGAAACAATACCTTTCTAAAAGCTATTATGAAAGGAAAACGAAAGAATTTTATGAGTTACAACTTGGACAGATGATGATGGAGGACCTTATAAGAAAATTTGTGGAACAACTAAGGTTCGTACCATACATCCGGGAGGAAAAGGTAAAAATCTAGCGATTCTTAAGTTATTTACCACAGTCCTATAGGGGCAGAATTGAGTTTGAAAACCCCAAATACTTGTGTGAAGTATTCAGGAAAGCGTGAATGTTCTACGATCAGTATAAATAGCGAGTAGAGTTTCCCAAATCCTAGAAGGATAATAAACAAGATCAAATGAGCCAGTGGAAGAAGGGATACCGGCCAACTCCTTATCGGAATGCAGCAAAAAGATTTACGAGAAAATGTTTTCACTCCAACCATCCGAATATGCAAGGAAATGGTAAACCGATAAATTTGGGAATGAAGAAGTTTGGGGAAGAACATGAAAATGTTTTCACTCGATGAACAATATTTCCAGTTAGTACTTAGACAAATTCGTACTAGTATTTGTCGATGATAATCTGGTCTATTCTAAAATAGAGGAAGAACATGAAGAACACTTAAAAATAGTTCTGCAAACTTTGACAAAACATAAACTGTACACCAAAGTTAATAAGTGTGATTTTTATCAAAAGAAAATACAATATCTGGGACATGTAGTTTCAACAGAAGGCATTGTCATAGACCTTGAGAAAATAAAATCCATCATGGAATGGCTGACACCTAAGGATGTAGCGGATATCCAGTCATTCATGGGAATCACCAGATATTATCACGGATTTATAGAAGGGTTTTCCAAGATAGCCTACCCTATCACGTCATTACAAAAGAAAGGGACCAAGTTCAACTGGTCACAGAAGTGTCCAGACATTTTTAAAAAGTTGAAGGAATTATTGACCACTACACCCTTTTTCAAGGTAGCAGACCCAGATAAAGACTTTATTGTATGTGTTGATGCAAGTAAAGAAGGACTAGGGGGTGTCCTAACTCAGGAAGGACACGTGATTTGTTATGAATCCCATAAATTAAAAGAACATGAGAAAAATTATGTCACTCATGACTTAGAATTGGTAGTGGTAATACACACCCTAAAAATGTGGTGACACTACATAATGGGAAAAACATTTCTACTATTGATGGATAATAGTGGCATGAATGATCTATTTAGCCAACTAGACCTTAATGCAAGGAAAGCAAGATGTCTATCCTTCTTGAGTGAATTCGGATTCGAGGCCAGACATATCAAGGGTGAGGAAAATAAGGTAGTAGAGGCTTTAAGCAGAAGGGTCCATGGGATATTTGAGATAAATATCAGTAGGGAAGAAAGTGATCTGGAACAAAGAATAAGGATGGAAAGCATTAACGACAAAAATTACACTAAGATAATGGAAGAATTACAAAACAGTACCACAAGATCAGATAAACAAGATCTGAGTATCGACAAGAAGGGACTATTAAGATTTAAAAATAGACTCTACATACCCGATTCAGTAGAGTTGAAGATAATAGTGCTTGATGAAGTGCATAATAAATTGTATTTTGGTCATCCAGGATACTAGAAAATGATAACAAGACATAGAAAACTATTTTACTTGCCTAACATGAAGGGCAAAACAACAGAATATCTGGCTAGATGCCAATATTCTTAGCAAGTAAAGGCCGAACACCATGATCCAGTCAGCTTGTTATAGCCATTACCAGTACCAGAATGTAAATGGGAGACCATACCGCTGGACTTTATTACAGTTTTGCCTAAAACTCAGAAACAGAATGACTCCATTATGGTTGTAATTGATAAACTCAGTAAGTATGCACACTTCATTCCTGTAAAGTCTACTTTTAAAGCTATAAATATTGCTGAAATATTTTTGAAAGAAATTTTTAGACTGCATGGTATTCCTAAAATGGTGATTTTAGATAGAGACATAAAATTCACATCCTCTTTTTGGAAGGAATTGTTTGCAGGGCTAAAGAATAATTTGAATTTCAGTACGAGTTATCACCCACAAATAGATGGACAGAATGAAAGGACAAACCAAATAGAAGAGGATATGCTCCACATGTATGTAAGAACAAAACCAAACAAGTTGGAAGACTATCTACACTTGGTAGAATTTGCATATAACAATGGGTACCAAACTTCGGCTAAGTTAAGTCCTTTCGAGGTACTATACGACATAAAGTGTGGAACTCCAACTAGCTGGGATAAACCGGTTGACAGACTGATGGTTGGACTAGATATTCTCCAAGAAATGGAGAACATGGTAAGAAAGGTACAATAGAACTTAAAAGAAGAACAGGACAGACAAAAGAGCTATGCAGATCAGAAAAGAAGACACTTGGAATTTCAAGTGGGAGACCATGTTTATTTGAACGTCAAAGCCCAAAAAAATTTCATTGAAGTTAGGGAACTCTGCCAAGCTAGAACCCAAGTTTTGTGGGACCTTCGAGATACTAGCTCGAATTTGACCCGTAGCATACCAACTTGCAATCCCAACTAATCTAAGAATCCATAATGTACTTCATGTTTCTTTGTTGAAAATGTATGTTCATGAACCTACTCATTTGATTGATTGGAACTTGGTGCAGGTGGAACCTTTGTGTATTATGAATAGGAGAGAAATAGCACTTTGGAATAGAGTCGTCGCTCAGGTAAAGGTGCAATGGAAGCACTTTGGTCCTGAGGAGAACACTTGGGAGTTGGAGGGAGATTTGCAGAAATCTCATCCAATCATGTTCCAAGAAATGAATGAACATTGAGGACAATGTTTTATTGAAGGGGGAAAGGATTTGACATCCCCAAAAATAAAGCATTTCTGAAATTTAAAATTTATTGGAAAATTATTTCATTTTTATTAAATTCGAATTTGGAATTTTTTTTCCATTTATGGCAATTCCAAATTTTGAATTTGATAATTGCAATTAATTATTATGACTTTTGGGAAAAGATCTAATTTGACCCAACTAACTATTTGACTATGACACTTGTATGAAAACATAATATTTTATATTGATTACAGGAGGAAAAATGGAACAACCATGTTAAAATCAGTTGACCATGACTCCATGAGTGGGGAACATGTTGGAACTACCTCTGGGCTGATTGTTACAAGTAGAAAATCAAAGATTTGTCCATTAGCAGCCCATGAAAATTAGGGATTTAAAAATCTACGAAAAATCCCAAGGGGGGAAGAAATACCTAGGCAAAAAGGAGGCATGACGTTGCCGAGTATCCAAAGAAAAAGAGACCACTGTGTACTTGTTGTTATGAACACCAATTATTAAGTGTGAGGCAAGGAAGGAATACTGATAGAAGAGGACAGTGCTGAAGAGGAGATTTCAACTTTTCCCTCATGGATTCATGGTCAAGCTAGGGGGTGAACCGGGTAAGCGTTGGCTACCCGGTTCTACGGTTGGGAGGAATGTGGTCATTCCCTTTGTTTTCCCACAAACTAATTAACATATGTATCTCTACTCTCCTATTTTCATGAATATACTATTGAAATGATTATATCTGGTTACTATTGTAGACGATCATCTTACCATCATAGGTATTAGATAGAATTACAGAGTTGTTTTAGATTAATTGAAGTAGAAATAATTTGATTCGATTAAAAGGCTATAGATATTTGAGCCTGGCATATTAGTCACTGTAGGGATGAACTAGTATTCCACAGAATATATCTACATTGATTCTACAAGTTCTAGGTTGTATGAACATAATCTATATCTTAAATTATGAAATTATAAAGTGATGAGATATAGTTCTAGTAGAAATAAGGCCAGATCTGAACATTAAACGGTGTTACAATACTACTGTGTATTAATCGTGTCAAGACAGATCTATTCAACCTAATTAAATAAAAGTTAAGCATGCAGAACTTGAAACATCAATTTCTGGAATGTTCTACCAGTCATAAGATAATCATATGGTCATACATCTTTAAGTACCCATTATCTATCATGAGATTTCAATATGTGTAAACATTTAGAGAAATATGGAACGAATGAAGAATATTGTAATCATGTATTTCAGCACAGAACTATAACTACGAATATCTAATACAAAGAGGATAATTATTGAATATTGTAGAAAAGTTCCCATGAAATACAAC
The DNA here is from genome assembly GCA_000966675.3 of Picea glauca. Lineage (NCBI taxonomy): Eukaryota > Viridiplantae > Streptophyta > Pinopsida > Pinales > Pinaceae > Picea > Picea glauca. The sequence continues at coordinate 1,254,017 of JZKD02S1909529.1, forward strand.
CATGACTATCTAATATACAGATGATAATTATTGAATATTACATAAAAGTTCCCATGAGATATAACTATGAATATTTAATACACAGGGGATAATTATCGATTGTCATAGAACAGTTCCCGTGAAATATCACTATATTAATATAGAAGAGGGTTACAGTTGTTCCCCTCCTAATAACCTCAAAACAAAAGGAATGTACACAGTCGACAGAATGTCTAGGATGAGTCTGTTGACTCTCTAGAGCATAAATCCTTGGATAGTGAAAATTGTTTCAATACGGGGTTTCTTCCCTTCTAATTTCTATTAAGTATTTAAATTACAAGCAAAATGATTACCCTGGGAAGCTTGGTAACAACAAAACCTTGCGGTGAAATTTTTCACAGTAGTGAACAGAACTTAGAGACTAAATTGAAGTCTAGTTGTCGGAACTCGAGTACCATTTCAGGTCTGGTGATAAACGAGTCCATCGAACACGAAACATATGAATCCTAAAAAATGGATTGCATGACTCAACATTGGGATTTAGAGAGAACAAAAGTTAAATAGAAACAAATTATATTCAAAAACCAGAAAGTAGCGAAATTTAATCATGAGGAACTAAATCACTCGTAGAGAAAATTAACGAAATTAAATACGGAATTATTAATTAGCTTGCGATTGGCATGGGACCTTTTCCATCAACGCCACTGAGTGAATCAATCCACAGTTGAAATAGGGAATGGAACCAAAGAAGGAAGATGGGTACCCTCACATGAAAAGAAGGGCCCACCATTAGTGATTATAACTGAGAAAATTATTAATCGAAAAAGGACAACAAATAAAACAGAACTGTAAACAAGTAGAATAATAACTACATCCAGTATGATACATGAACCACTAAGATAACTACCATAAATCGATTACTACTTTTCTTTACCCTTTTCATTGAAGTAATGTGAAGAGATAGTCCTCAATACACATTTCTAGAGCTGAATGCTTGGATTAAAAATCCCTAAACCAAAACAATTTCATAGATGAAGTGATCATAGAAGTTGAGGGAGTGTGTTCTTCCTCTCAGATTTAATAGTGGTTAGTTTGAAGATTTCACTATCCTTGACTCCTTGTGGACCCCGGGGATATATTACACAACCATATCAACAACATTGATGAACAATTTATATACATAGGGTATGGTGATGGATATATGAATCATAATAGAAACAAGAAATAATTTAAACATACGATTTACTCAGCGATAAATATGTCGAAGACACCCTAACTTAAGATGAAAGCGTTTAGGCAATATAAAATATACAGTGGGGCCTATTACTACTTTTGGGGATCCCTGTCATTCATCTGAACAAACTTATGAAAAGAGGGGAAATAAACCTTTCAATCCTTAAAACCCTGAAAAGTGATCATAGCCAGGAATTTAGTTTCTTAATCGAGTTACACCGATATCAGACATGCATTACAAAAACTAGAGATGTGTAAAACTTACCTCTGAACTAGAAAACCAACTCGTAGACTGGTGACTCTCCTATCTCCTTCAAAATCCCTTATAGTCCCGAGCCTTCTATGAGGGTTCATAGAAGAAAGGATACCTATCGCAAAATAATAGAGGTTAAATAGAAAGAAAAACCTAACACATAATAGGAAATCTATGACAACCCAACAAATTGATAAACACTCAACACAAAACTAGAGGATATCAAAACCAACTGAGTCTTCAATATTCAAGAGTCTTGGGTTCAAGGGAAATTTAACACAAAGTCTTTGGCTTACCGTGTACAGGGAACACCAAGGAACCAATACCTCCATATCCTCCACCTAGGTCATGCCCACCCAAAACTACCAACCTCTTATAGAACTAAGCTACCGCAGGGTTTGTACTAATGTGTTTCTTTCTGCAAATACCTAGACACGGGTGGGAGACAAACATTAATCACCTACCAACCCTTCAAAAAAGTAGAATAATGGTGATAGTACACAACAATACCCTACCATGTGAACAAGGTTAGGTGGTAGGTTTTTTGTTTGACACAATAATCGATTTATAAACCTCGGAAGGCACTTGGGTGTATCGCCATTACTTAGGTTGGACAGGGGCTTTAACTCAAGATATGACAAGTACCTCATTCGGCTTCACACAGAGTTTATTATTCGAACAAACTAAAAAAATTTAAAGTCCCTCATTAATCTAAGACTTGTGACCTTTAATACGAAGAAGGTGCAGTTCCTTTTGGAACTCAATACCTCTCGTATAGGTGCTCATATGTATAAGCAATGATAATGTTATGTTTGGAGAGATTTGGAATACCTTTAATATTTAATAATTTATAAATTCATAATTTGTGCCTCGGGATGGGTCTTTAACCCTTTTACTAACATTATAAATGTTAGTAAATTGAGGAACTAGATTTTATAGCGAGTTTATCCCTGTACCTATTATATATGTGATTTATATATAACCAGAGACATTTTAAGAATAAAAACTATTACAAAGGAAAGTAGTTGTATTGACAGCAGTGGTAAACATATCCCTTATGGGATTTGATAGTATCGACACCTAATTACTTACGATAACCTTGAGACCTTCGAAACAAGTTGATCGAAGAAAAAGGAAATTTTAATGTCCCTAAGAATTTTTTATTTTTATTTTTGTAAATTTGAGCAACATTAGAATGGAGGTCTTCTGTTAAAAGGTTGAATCATAGTTGGAATTATAAGGCCCCATCTTATATACATATTCCATTCCACTAAAATGTGAATGGAATGGAGGCAAGAGGGACCTCTTGTGGTAAGTAGAGTTTAGAAGTTCTCTTTTTATAGAGTTTTCATGATAGAGTTTTATAACAGATATTATAATCGAGTTTATGTTTTAGGTATACCCTTTTTGTCAAATAGTTATATAAACTACGAAGTCTTTTTGTTGTTGTTGTGATTATGAGGTATATTACAAGGAACTTAAGTACATTTGAATTTATATTTACAATTGGGTTCGACCTAGGGGTATTACACTTGTAATCCCTGTTGGTACCCCTTCGAGTGGTAGAACATCAGACAACACCTATATACGAATTGACCTAAATCTTATGAAGCCCTCTAGAGATAAACTGATCAGTTTCATGACTGCTATAGTGACACCGATAGAAAAACTCAGGAAGATACTCTCTAGTACCTGGTTAGTCGGGTAGTATGACTAAGGGTACGGTCTATCTTCGTTAGTTTGTTCCTTGAGATATTGGACCAAGTACTACTATTGGACCCCACATGTATATCAGAGAGATATAGCACAGGGAAAACCATTGTCTGTAGAACCCTTGAATGCTTTAACCCTTGGGAAGGAAACATAAATAGAATATACAATATCTGTTGTCGTTCTACAAAGTGTTCTGCATTTTGGTTGCAAAATTACTACACATTTCTTCCTATTAAGCATTTGGGCATTTCGTCACTACAATATTCTTCAGGCTAGAGTATAACTCAGCAGGAGTAAAAAAAAAATGAGTACAGTGGTCCTGTCGACAAACTTATTTGGGACCTATTCCATTGGATTCCCCTTTTCTCCCTTATCACAATCATAACATTCATTTTTAATCCTTTTTGTTTTAGTCAACCAGACCCCTTCCCAGTTTCCATATTTTTCCTTTTATTCCATTATATTTCCCTTGAATCATTGATCATTGTGGTACCTATCACTTCTAAGTATTTTTTTTGTGGTCCCACCGACCCATATTTTTTCCTCACTGTCACTTCCCCTATCCAAATGGCCACCGCTTGCAACCAATACCTCCAAACTTCCATCAATCAAGCCCATGTCTCCATCAAACATATCACATCTCAGATGGATTCTAACCATTCCTGCATTGAGAAATTAGAGAACAAATTTAACAATATGGAAGCCAACATCACAACCCAATTAACCTCCCTCCAGTATGATGTCAATAAATTTTTGAACCGGCCTATGGGTCCTTCCTCATCATACCAATCTGATGTTGGCGATTCCTCTTAGTATCCGCTTTTTCACTCCAAATCCTTTAATCATGAACCCCGTATTCCCTCAGTAGAGGTCACTAAATTTGATGGGTCTGATCCTACAAATTGGGTCACTCAAATGGATCATTATTTTTCTCTGCATGTTATTATTGACAAGTTGGAAAAACTTCGCTATGTTGTCCTCTATCTAGATCATGAACCTTGGAAATGGGGGCAATGGCAAAAAAATTCACGTCAAGGGTATATTGCATAGACCCAATTTGTTTTTTATCCCTATGCCCTCTTTGATATTGATACCCATTATCTCGGTCATTTGACCAAGTTGAAATAGTGAGGAACAGTGGAAGACTTCATCACAGCTTTTTATCATTTGTCCTTTTGAGCAGAGGGCATATCAGATGCATTCTTTTGTGAATTCTTTATCAGTGGTCTCAAGGATGAAATCTAGTAGAAAGTTCTCATGGCCCTCCTTCCAACTTGGTTGGAAGCTACTCAACGTGATAAAGAGGCCCAACAAGTTGCTTTTTCCCAGAACAAAAATTCTCTTTTTGTTCCTCGCCCTTGACCCACTAATCCTAACCCCTCTATCACTCCTCTCAAGGCATAGAAGCTAACTAGGGTTAAAAGGGTTGAATACCAACTAAAATGTCTTTGCTAAAACCCTTGTTGGATCAAATTCTCCATCTACTCTTGCAGCAACAACTTTTCCTCAAACGATTAATTTAAAACTCTACCATTGCTTAATTTAACATGATAAAAGAACTAGAATTTACATTTAACATTTCCATTAAGTGATGAAACAAATCTACATAAATTTAAATAAAAAAATTCAAACAATCTTTTCTTACATTAATACTTGTTTACACAAGTTTGGAGTTCACTACATTGATTTGTAAAATCGTTATCTAAAATTTCCCCGAAAAACAACTCTTGAAAGTTTTGATCTTGAAAGGATTGAGTTTTTAATGGTAAATTAAAAATAAATAAATTTGAGATGACCTATTAATTAAGGTTAGTGATTTTTTATCATTGTGATGTTTGATATAGAAGCTTGTCCCAAAAAAATTAATAAAAAATTGAGAAACTCCAGAAAAATTTAATTACTTACAATTTCAAATTAAAAACAATATTGTTTAGCTTAACCAAGAGGCTTCCCTCATTCCGTTACAATTATTTGTTGCCTATTTTCATCAAAAAAATAAGTTGGATAAAGGATTTTGATTAATGATTAAATCTTTGAGATCATAGAGGAATCACTGGATCATATTAGGGTTTAGGCTCCTCAGCTCCATGATACTCCCTTTCGCCACCCCAGGCAGGGAAAGACATGATCCCCAATGAAGAGGGCCCATGAGACACCTCCTACCGCAAGTTTGTGGTGCAGGAACCTTTTGGTGGAGGTTTTCGTCGACCATTCTTTGAGCCACCACCAGACCAACATTCACAAATATTCTTCGAGGGTGTTGCTAAAGGAAAGGAAATGGATAGAAGACATGTTCCAGCGAAAAAAACACATCCTTGGGAATCTGGTAATTTAATACCTAAGGAACCGCTAGCACCAAAATATGTGATCATCACAGCCCACGTCGAAGAAAAAAAAAATACATGAGGGACTACGTGCTAGTGGTGAAATTCCTAGGATTATGGCCCTCATAACAAGAGCTTCTCAAATGGATACAACATTGGCGGAAACCTAAAGAACACTATGACCTACAACTAGGCTCGAAGGGATTATTTACCATCATCTTTTATAACCTAGAATATAGAAATGTCATATTTGACGGGGGACCCTATTTCATCAATTGAGTTGGTCTCTTCTTGCCTTTTTGTAAGAAGAAGTTGAGATCTGAAAAAGAAGACTTTCCATAAGCCCTAGTATGGATCCATCTATACTCCCTACCACAAGAGTTCTGGCTGGAAGAGATCTTGACAGGCATAAGAAACACCATTAGGGCCTATTTCAAATCCTCAGAGGTGACCTAATAGAGAAGGTATACCTCTTATGCTCACATTTGTGTCTATATCAACATCTCAAAGCCCCTCCTTGGTTCCATATCCCTAGAATACCAAGATGAGGACTGGTATCAAACTATTGACTATGAGCAGATACCATTCCAATGTATAAAATTCCACGATCTCAGGCATCTGTTCAAATAATTCCCTCTAAACCTTGTTGAAAGCAAGGCCGACAATCCTAAAGAAAACAAATAAAGAGATAACTTCACCCAGGTAGCGGGTAGACGACTCCAAAAAACTAGGAAAAATGTGCAGAAAGCCAATAAAGAACCCCCCTCCAACAACTCCTTTGATTTCCTTTAGCAACTTATAGAAGATATGGATGAGCCATAGATACCTCTTCAAGGAACAACCACCCACAATGATGAAAATTACAACACTTCCAACACCCCTGTCTTGGAGCAGATCCCCTCCTCTTCCTCTTCCCACACAAAAGATGGCTAAGATTTTTACCTTGAAGATGGAGACACTAAAATGTATCTAAAGGACCAAGATCTGGCGGCAGTAGACCTCGAGCACATAGAACAACCCTATCGCAAGAAGAAATTGTACACCATTCCTCCAGATCAGCTTCGCAAGGTGCATAAATTTTTCCTAAAATCCTCAGTGGGATCAATGGATAGATCGACCACTAGCTTGGGCATCCATCACATTCAACATAAAGAACAACACCAACCTCAAAATGATGAAAAGAAAAGAGGAAGAAAATCCACCCAGAAATTCATACAGGAAATTAGTTACTTCATGGTAAACTCAGGTCAGATACATCTCATCTCTAATAGCTTTCTCCCTCTCACCTCTCCATCCTCATCATGAAGCTTATATCTTGGAATATACGCAATATCAATAGTCATATTAAGAAAAGGATTCTACAATATCGTATCATAGCACATCATCCTGATATTCTTTTACTTCAAGAAACAAAATGTGCTAGGGAAGAAATGAATCAAATCCTCTCTAGATGTTGGAAACAATGGAAAATGATGACCATCAATTCCAAAGGTGCGGTTGGTGGCTTGGCCATCCTTTTCAACCCCAACACTTTGTTACTCAAGAACGTCTTCAAGACCAAATGGAAAATCTCAGCGAAATATCGACTCATTGGCTCCAAAAAGCTAGGCTTCCTTACAAATGTTTACGAACCAACCACCATGGGGGACAAGCCCAAATTCATTCAGAATTTGAATCATCTCACTAACCTCATCATCGACTGTATTTGGATGTTGGTGGGGTTCTTTAATATGGTATGCCACCTAGAAGGAAAGAGGGGTGGCACTTGCAGACTCGAGGAAGAAAGTGGGCATTTTAAAGATCTGATCAACAAGATTGGTCTCATAGATATGGAAACCCAAAATGGCATTTTCACCTCATCAAACTGACATTCAAGCTACCAACAGCTTTCACGTCCTCTGGATCAATTCCTCATTTCAGAAACCCTCTTAATGGATGGCCTAATGATGAGCGCTAGCATCTTAGACACCTCAGTCTCTAGCCACTGGCCTATACATATCTCACTGGATATCTATGGCTCTCCTAGATGAAATCCATTTATATTTGAGTGTCTCTAGCTTGACCACCTGGAATTCCAAGCTCTAGCTATGAAATAGTGGAGGGAAGCTGCTATCTCAGATGGTTCCAAAATATTATGTTTTCAACATTAACTAAAAAACTTTAATAAAATCCTTAAGCTTTGGAACAAACATAACTTCATGAATATTTTTGAAGCCTAGAGAAAACTTCATGACCAAATGAAACTCATCCAGATCCAGATCAGGAATCGTGGCCTCATGAAGGATCTCAAAGTCCAGAAAACTCTATTCAAACAATAGTTTGAGGAAAGGTGGTCTCAAGAGGAAGTATTGTGGAGGGAAAAATCTTGAATACAATGTCTTCAAGAAAGGAAATGAAACACCAATTTCTTCCACCGAGTGATGATCCAACACAGACATAGTAATCACATTATGCAACACATCACAGAGTAAGGAAAAACTCTCAAAAAACATGAATATCTCGAGTAGGAACTAGTTTCTTATTTCCAACATCTATTATCTGAGCCCCCTATTGACAAATCCCCTGACATAGAAAAGATCACCCAAAACATCCCTAGTCTCATAACTTGAGAGTATTATTAATCTCTATCCAGAACAATGACGATTGAATATGTATACCCATCCCTGTAGCACACCATCAAAGGCAAAGCTCCAGGTTCATAAGACTTCACAGTGGACTTCTTTCACTTCTGCTGACCCATGATTTGGGAGGAAGTTTGGGACATCATCGAGGATTATTGCATCTCTAGTCAGGTTCTCCCTACTCTTAATTCCACTTTACTAACCCTCATCCCTAAAGAAGAACAAGTCACTCATCCTAAATAATTCATACCAATTTCTCTTTGCAATGTAATCTATAAGTTGTTAACAAAAGTAATCGTCTGACTCCTCAAACTGCTCCTACCCCTCATCATTTCCCCTAAGAAGTCATGGTATGTTGAAGGAAGAAAAATTATCGACAACATCATCCTTCCCCATGAATTCATACACTCTCTTCAGAGCATGGGTACTCTAGGTATTTTATTAAAGTTATATCTTTCCAAGTCTTTTGATAAACTCAGCTGGGCTTACACGAAATTAGTTCTTGTTGCTTTTGGGTTCACTATGGATTGGTTGGATTGGATTCTAAATCTAACTTCTTCTACTTTCTTCTCCATTTTGATCAATGATGTTCCTTCCCTCCCCTTATCTCCCTCTCATGGAATACAACAAGGGGACCCCTTGTCCCCCTTACTTTTCATCATTATGGACTCCCTTGTCCCTAGTAGATAAGTCTCTAGTTGGGCTCCCCCTTCATGGCATGAATCCCCCAATCCCCCATATCTAGTTTGTTTATGAAAACCTAATGTTGAGAGCCCCCACCATCCATGAATACCTAAGTATTCTCTGTATCATGTAAACATTATGCACAACCTTAGTAATGGACATTAATGAAGAAAAATCCTAGCTCTTCTTTTTTAACACCCATTTACCTATTCATCTTCATATCACCAACATACTGGGCTTGACACGTATCTCCCTTCTATCCAAATACCTTGGAATTCTAATCATTAATAAATCTCTCCAGAACAACCCCTGGGAGGGGCTCCTTTCCTCCATGGGAAAAAGACTCTCCTCCTAGACCTTTCAAATGCTTAACCTTCTGAGTCACCTCATCCTCCTCAAATCAGTCCTTCAATCCTTTCCTATTTATTCCTTCTTTGCTCTAGCTGCCCCCAGCTGTATTCTTACAACCATCAAGATCCTTTAGAGAAAATTTCTTTGGAAGGGAGAAAATATGGAATGAAAAATATCTCTGATCAGCTGGGAAAGATATGTAAGCCAAAATTAAAAGGTGGTCTTGGCTTAAGGGACCCCTCCACTCTGAAAAAAATTTCAATGAGAATATTTGGTGGATATGGTTAAAGTGACATAAGGACCTTTGGGCTAGAATCTGGAGGAATAAATATGTTCCACATATTTCTAAAAACCAACTTATCAGATGGAATGAAAATACATAGGGATTCTTGATCTGGAACTCTGCAAGATAGGGCCACTCTCTGATCGTTGATCATGATTTCTGGGAAATATGGGATGGAAGGAAAAATTCATTTTGTCATGATTTGTGGCAACAATGGCCCTCTTTAACAAATAAATCCATGGTAGGAAATCTTCTTTCCCCACCACTCAGGTTGGTCTAATCAAAGTCGTGGAATATTGGCAAGAGGAACCCCCTGACGCAACTTGGAATCATTAGATGTCCACTCGCATAGAACTTCATGCTCCAATGCATGTCGATTTTCGACCTTGGAACGATCTCACTTCTTCTAGGAAAAATCAAATTTTTCAAGGAGACGACATCCTAATATGGAAACAATCCTCGTGAGGCACCTTCACCATCAAGGAAACCTAAAACATAAATGCATCCTCACACTTTCTCTCCTAGGAACCAGTTTGTGAAAAAATATGGTCGATCAAGCACTGGCCAAAAATAGACACTTTCCTTTGGCTTGCCTCACACAAGGGTATCCTTACCTGGGAAAATATCACCAAAATATGTTTTGTCGAGCCGTCCATTTTCCCTCTTTGTTGGAAGGATTCATAATCTCAAAACCACATAGTAAATCTCTGCTCCTATAGTACACAAGTATGGTATTACTATGCCTCAATAATGCACACCATGGATCAGAAATGAGAAGGCAATAGGGAGACCTTAAAATAATGGAGAGACTCATCTTTTCATTCCCCCATCCTAAATCGTATATGGAAACTACTTTTGTGCTTCATCCTCTGGAAACTATTGAAAGAGAGAAACTAACAAATCTTTCTTTCATCTCATCTTGAATGGTATAAAGTTTGGCAACACATAAATAAAAACATCAGAGTAACCATACTCCTTCATCACTGGAAAGAGGAGGACTTTTCCTCTCCTCCACTGGAAAAGTGTATCCTGGACAAATGGATCATCAACTTCCACCCACACTTTTCAAGGAAACCCCAAAGTTTACAAGACAAAGGAAGACCTTCACACTGGTCTCCTCCTACTCTAGGATTCAACAAATTAAACTTTGTTGGAGCCTCCAAAGGTGATCCAGGCCCTACATTCTTCAGAGTGATTTTTTGCAACAGTCAAAGAAGCATTTGGCTTATCACAGCTGACAACATTGGACATAACAAAAAAAATGAAGATGAGCTCTGGGGTCTCATTAAAGGCTTACAACTTGCTCATGAAAATGGGCACAACAAACTGATCATCGAGGGGGATTCTCAAATAATTCTAATCCTTTTTTCAAAAATACTCAACGGGCCGGATCAAGACAGCTTCTCCCCTTTCTAGTGACTTACCATAGGACTTAGACGCATTACAATTCTCATTTCACATCACTTGGTGCTCATTCCCTTTCATGTGACTTACCATAGGACTTAGTCCCGTTGCTAGTGACTTACCATAGGAGTTAGTCCCATTACAATTCTCATTTCACATCACATGGTGCTCATTCCCTTGCATGTGAAAAGGAAATCCAATCAGGTAGCAGACAAAATGGATAATATTTGAGTGGCTTTAGAAGGAGAAGATATCCTCTATACATCCCCCACCCACAATGATCAACCCCTCCTCCAGGATTGCATCGCTAAGGATCTCAACATAGACAACCCCCCAAATGGGGTTTACGAGTGGTCCACACGTCCATCTGAAAATCCAGAGTCCATGACCTCACCATGGGCCACGTGATGACACATGAAGCTCCCTCTGACCTTTATTACTGCTCGATGAAATCTGAAACTCTTCATTTATGTGTGATCCCAACTAAATGATTCAGTGCATCTTGTGTTGTCTTCCCATCATGACTATGGAGATCGTACACTGTCTGATCCTCCTACTCTAGTGTGCAATTACTCTCCATTATACCTCGTATGGTGACGCCCCTCCCTCTAGATTCTATCCATCCCCCTCTCCTTCCAGCTACTCTTGCACTCTGTCATTTTCCCTAGTGCCCACCTGAGTTTCCCTATTCGCATATTTGTCTCACCCTCACGTTTGTATAGCTATGCCTCACCTTCATGGGAAGCCAAAGAGAGTTTCTCTTTGGTACCAAAATAGAGATACCATGTCCAACCAACACCTTCCTACCTTCACTTTTGTCCTCAATTCCTCTACTCCATATTCCACTCAGTCCTCCCCAGGCCATTGTGGTCTTCTTTCTCTATCATCTCCATGGGCTTGACGAGTTGAATGTTTGACCTTAAGGGTAATTCTCCTGGATTTTATCCTACACCTCTCCTAGATCTTGCCCCGACCTCACAACCAACACTTGCACACCCTTATATTCCACCAACCTTCACTCCCTTGCCACCTCCTTAGTCACCCTCATAGCCACCTTATATTCCTTTTCTAGAGGAATTCAATGCTGAAACACAATAACTTTAAGTGGAAGTGACTTGAGGCCAAGATATTCTCAAGTAGGCCTCTTCTTCGTGCTCACGACTCATAGATTTAGTCTCAATTATGAAAGATTTTGTCTTCGTAATCCATAAGTATGTCGATGACATCCAATTTCGGTTGGAACACTTGGACCAACGTGCATAGAAAATTGAATCTCTGCTATCGACCCTGCTTCGCTCCATATATTCACTAGATTCAGGAACCAATGCCCCACATCTTCGTGGATGGTTATTATTCCATACTTCCAAGGGGAGGATGAATGATATGTGGACACATGCTCAATGTAAGATGAGGAAAAGTGAGACCAACCTGTAAAGGAAGCCGAGGAAAAGCAAGAACAACAAACACCATGATAGTTGGAAGTCGCACAGGTGTCAGAATGCTTGTTTTATTTTTACAAATGCTAGTTGTTTCTGGAAGATTCTTCATAGGCTATTGGACTTTAGCACTCTCAATTTTTTGTTTCGATCAGAAGATAGGATTTTTTTGGTTCATAGTATGCTCTTCTTTTGGTCTAGAGTATGCATGCATGGGTCAGTTGAATTGGTTTCTCCACATAGTGATTCATACAAATATGTTTAATTATTATTGATTTTTACAGTCAAAGTGTTAAGCTGAGCTGGTTTCCCTTCGGGGAAACTCAACACATCCAAAAATTTCTATCAATTTGATACTGTAATTTCTTGCTTCATGACAGGTAATATATAGTTTCTTAAAAAAATTTGATTACAGCTTTAAGACATTCAAAATTGAAATATGAAGGGATGAAAATATCAAACACAACAAAAATTATATTATTCGAAAACATAATTAAATTTTAAGTAAGTTGGATATCATTTTTATTAAATACAAACTGATATTCTAATTCCAAGGTAAAAGAGAATATATAATTTATATGATTTAAGGAAAATTAAAAAAAAAAA
>JZKD02S1909529.1:1267032-1294106 GCA_000966675.3 Picea glauca
GGAAAGTCATTCGGCATGTTAGGACCATGATTTTTGTAGTTAGAGTCAGTCCTAGATGAGTCATAGTCAGTGTGTCAAAGCTTATAAGGTCAGTGACCAAATAAAAAGTGTTTTGAAATTATCGAGTAACGGATCTGGCCATAAGTTGGTTAAAGGGGTGTAAGGTTCATCACATTTAAATCGTAAAGGTACACTTCCCTAAGTCTCGAGTCATGTCGAAAAGGTGGAAATTATGCACCAAAGATGAGTCAAGTAGTTGGCATAAATGTCATGTCGAAATATATTATGAGAATCATTCCCGAATCATGAAGTCATAAAAGTAAACAATCATGGCAATTCTATCATTTATACTTTGCACACTTCAAAAGTGTACCCGTTGCATGAGTTTGTTGTGCAAATACTCAACCTTCTTTATAACTTCTCACTGCCATGGATTTAGTGCCATTTTCCATGATTTCATTATGTATCTATTCAAGCATAAGTATTGGTCACCCTTCATGCCTCTACTTCACTTTCATAGTTTGTGTGTCATTTTTAGTTTTTCCAGCAAGCTCTGGAGTGCTTCGCTACATAAAAGCTATTTGGTGCCAGCCATTATGAAAGTCTATTGTTTTGATTTTGCTGCGTCTCCTCCATTGTTCTCATCCATTTATTAAAGTCTTTTGGAGCTCTCTGCAAACTATATTTTTGGACAAGTTGTTTCTTCTCACAGTCATCCATCTTCCTTCAGAATTTCCTACTGCCTCGCTGAGTTTTCCATTGCGCCAAATTTTTCCGTCACACTATGTTGTCACATCAAGTTTTCCCACTATGCTGAATTTTTCCTTTGCACTTTACTTCCATGCCAAGTTTTCCCATTCCACCAAATTTTTCCATCACACTTTACTACCATGCCGAGTTTTCCCACTCCACCAAATTCCTTTGTCGCGCTTTACTGTCGTGCTAAAAATTTATGTTACTAATTTGTTTGCCGCGCAAATATTCCTGTTGCTACCTTTTCTTGCAATTTCTACAAAGTTCATCATTCTTATTTTCCATGCAGAGAAGGTATTACAATTCATTACAACACGCATGAAATTAATACATACCAGCATCATGGGAGCTTCCCAAAGAAAAAGAAAGAATGCGACAAGTGGCAAGGCGATGAAGTTTGAACCTCAGGATTTGGAGTTAATAAATGAAGACCCGACGATTGGGGCATATTTTGAAGAAGCTGGATGTATACGTTTCTGCGAAAGTATTCAAGGATATAATATGAAACTAGCTGAGCATTTTGACCTCAATTTTACTGTAGTTAGCATGACAATTGTGGGAATCACTTTCCAGGTATTGGAGGAAACTTTGTCAGTTGCGATGGAGATCCCTCCACATGGAGAAAATAGTTTAATGGTATGCTCTTAGAAATTGTATCTTATATGGATTTCATCAAGCCTGAATGTTGAAATTGGAAAATCAGAGTCGACATTCCAAGCCAATATCACTAGAGCCTTTCAAGAAACTTTTGAAGATAATAATAAAATATTTCACCTGTGAGAGAAGGTTTAAGAGGGTGTATCCATACCACATGAGGTTACCGATGCACTTCAAAAGGAAACATCCCTTAAACTTACCTTTCTTCTTGTGTCAAATCCTAGGAAAGATGGAAGACAATGTCTAAGCCAAGGTTGATCATCCAGGGAACAACTTATTCCATTTTTCATTAATTAAGATGTTTGTGGCCGAAGAATTGATACATTTGAACAAGGAATGGAATTTTTTTCTAATTCCCGCTAACATTCTAAGAGACCCTAAATGAGGCATTCCTCTATCTGCAGAGGCATCAACACTTCATATTTTAGAGTGAGAAAGGAATATGTTACTGAAAAAAGAAAAGGGAAAGAAATAGAAGACACGTCACTCATTCAACCAACCTCTCAAAACAAGAGCAGGTCAAGATTGATTGGTAAAACTGAGGAGATCCAATTGCCCAATACATCGTGCAACAAGTCCTCTGCCAAGAAATTTCCCATACACATAATTCAACTAGATCTCGTTGAAGGTGCGAACAAGGGAATTCATGAAATACAAGTGGATTTAGATGAAGAAAATGAAGATAATCAGGAAATGAAGCAACAAATAAAGAAAAACCAACACGTTATAGCCCAATTTTATCAAGAAAATAAAGAGTTGAGAAGGAGGTTGGCAGAAAACATTATTGAAACACCATCTTTGCAGATTTGAGTAGGTCAGTTATCCTCTGCCTCGCCCACAACAAGAGAATATAATGTAAATTGGGTTAGAAAACAACTCAGAGAGGCCCAAGATGTAATCATTGAGCTTAGGGAGGAAAAGAGGATGTCAAAGGAAAAAATCATGTAACATTTCAAAGAGTGCATATTAGTTGTTGATAATGCATGTGCATCTCTCCTCGGTGCTCAATCAAAATTGAAAATAAATATGGTCTTGTTGAGACAGGTGAAGAGTTTGAACAAACATAACTTGTATTTAATAAAAACGATCAATGATTTAAGGTTACAGGTGAAGTTGCAGGTATAAGATAAGTAAGGGAGCTCCATTTTTGTCTTTTAGGGTCATGGCATGTAATATTTCTCCATACATAGCCTTCTTTCTTACGTTAGCAAGAAGTCAAGCACAACACTTGGGCACTGAATATTCTTGTTGCTACCTTTTCTTGAAGTTTGTACAAAGTTCATCATTCTTATTTTCCATGTGGAGAGAGTATTACGATTCATTACAATGTGTGTGAAATTAATATATACCAGCATCATGGGAGATTTCCAAAGAAAAAGAAAGAATACGAGAAGTGGCAGGGACGTGAGGTTTGAACCTAAAGATTTGGAGTTAATAAATGAAGACCCGATGATCAGGGTGTCTTTTGAAGAGGTTGGATGTATGCGTTTGTGTGAAACTATTCAAGGATATAATATGAAACTAGCTGAGAATTTTGTGCTCAATTTTATTGGGGTCATCATGACAATTGTGGGAATCACTTTCCAAGTGACGAAGGAAATTTTATCAGCTGCGATGGAGATCCCTCCACGCGAAGAAAAATGGTTTAAATGTATGCCTCTAGAAATTTTATGTTATGTGGATTTCATCAAGCCTGAGTGTCGAAATCGGAAAATTAGAGCCGAAATTACAAGCCAATATCCCCTAGAGCCTTTCCAGAAAGTTTTGAAGATAATGAGAAAATATTTCACCTGTGAAGGAAGGTTCGACAGGTTGTATCCATACTACATCAGGTTATTGATGCACTTCAAAGGGAAAAGACCCTTAAACTTACCTTTCTTCTTGTGTCAAATCCTGGGAAATATGGAAGATAGTGTTGAGGCCAAGGATGATCATCCAAGGAACAACTTATTCCATTTTTCATTAATTAATGTGTTAGTGGTTGAAGAAGGAATGGAATTTTTTTCTGATTTTTGCTAACTTTCCTAGAGACCCTAAATGAGGCATTCCTCTATCTACATAGGAATCAACACTTCATAGTTCATAGGAGAGAAAGGAAGATGTTAGTCAAAAAAGAAAAGGGAAATAAATAGAAGACATGGCATTTAGTTAGTCGACATCCTAGAAGAAGAGAAGTTGAAGATTGACTGATAAAACTGAGGAGATCCAAGCTCCCAATAGACTATACACCAAGTCCTCTACGAAGAAATTTCCAATACACACAATTAAACTAGATCTTGTTGAAGGTGCGAACAAGGGAATTGATGAAAGATAGGTGGAGTTAGGTGAGGAGCATGAAAATACTCAAGAAATGAAGAAACAAATAACGAAAGCGCAACACATTATAGCAAACTTTTATCAAGAAAACATAGATTTGAGAAGGGGATGGAAGAAAAGATTATTGAAACACCAGCTTCGTAGAGTCGAGGAGGTCAGCTATCCCCTACCTTGCCCACAACAAGAGAAAATAATGTAAATGGGCTTAAAAAACATCTCAGAGAGGCCCAAGATGTAATCATTGATATTAGGGAGGAAAATAGGATGTCAGAGGAAACAATCATGGAACATTTCAAAGAGTGCATACCAGTTGTTGATAATGCATGTGCAAATCTCT
This sequence comes from Picea glauca, assembly GCA_000966675.3. Classification (NCBI taxonomy): domain Eukaryota; kingdom Viridiplantae; phylum Streptophyta; class Pinopsida; order Pinales; family Pinaceae; genus Picea; species Picea glauca. The sequence continues at coordinate 1,271,096 of JZKD02S1909529.1, forward strand.
CCAGTGCTCAATCAAAACTGAAAAGAAATGCGGTTTTGTTGACACAAGTGAAGAGTTTGAACAAACAAAACTTGTCTTTAAGAAAAATGGTAAGATATTTATGGTTATAAGAGAAATTGGAGGCAGAAGATAAGGACGAGCTAAATCCCCTAATTGGAGTTTCTAAAGCATAAGTAAGGGAGCTCCATTTTTTTATTTTTGGTTCATGGCATGGAATATTTCTCCATACATAGCCTATTTTATTATGTTAACAAGAAGTCAGACGCAACACCTCCGTAATGAATGAGTATTCATTGCGCAAGCATTGTAATCTTACCTAATGAGGACAGATGGTATTAATGAAACACATGCAAGTTTTGAAGGAGATGCATGGTTCCCAACCATTGCAGCCACTTGGAGTTGCGCGAGCCACCCCTAATGGGCATCCGCTACACAAAATTGCCATGTGCATGCTATAGCCAGTAATCACACAACACCAACCACATTTTGCTATACAAAGGTGGCAGAGCTTCCAACACTAGGCATGATTACTTGAGCACCCCTTAGAATAAAACGTTGATTTAACACAACCAGATGGTCGAATCTTACTCATGACCAAATGATTGAAAAAAATATGTCTGTTATGTTATGATTGGGCGCAATTTGGTTTCTAGTTTTACTAAATTGTGTTGAAGAGGTTGTCCAATGGGAGAGTAACAGAGTCCATGATTCTACGGGGAAGTAGTTCAAACCTAGCAGCCCAGAAGGACGTTACTTTTCTATATATTGGGTATTTTTTATGTAAGCCAGGTTTAAAAAAAAGTGTAGACAAGGCACTCTTGAATGTAATTTTCTAAATCTGATGGAAATATAAATGTAGAGGTCCCGAGACTTGCGATGAAAATAATATCGTGGTGGTGGTTTTATGTATTATGATCTTATCTTCGTATGTACTTCTTGTTTCCTGCAAATTCGTGTATGTTTCATTCGTTTAAATTGGAAATATTTAAAGGGTTTAAAATTCATCTCATGGTGCTTTCGACTCAACCATTTAAACTCTATGTTTTCTTCTAATTTAGGTAAGAATTCATCTCTAATGTTTCTCTTATTTTCTTTATGTTTTTCCTTTCTTTTGTGATACACAATGATATTGAAACTGAAATACCATTACCTATTTAGCCTTTGTCCTATCAAATATTCCCCTACCAATCATTGGTTTCTCTTGTTTTCAAGGGGTTGAGTCCATATCCTAAAAATTACTATACCTCCTTGCCAGCGAAACTAGAAAAAAAAACTTTCTCAAGAATCTACATCTAGTCGTAGTCCAAAGTTATTATCTATCAGAGAATAGGTCTCAGAGAGAGCCCTCTCTATATGGGGAAGGCTAGTTTCCAGTCTTAAATTTGGTTTGATGGTTACCTTGGTATATCGTTTTCTTTAGTCCAACAATTTATCAAGTGCTAACTTCTTGTCGTTTTTAGGATGGTAACTAGGGTAAACCATATTTTGTAAAAAGAGAGATTTTTTCGATAACTTACTCATTTAAAAGCTTGACATGTCACTTGTGGAAATTAAACCTCTATGGGAAAAACACACCTTAGCGCAAACCACTCTGGCTAAACCCAATTAAAAAATTTCATTTAATAGTAGCTGAAGTGGATCTTAATTTACATAGACAATTACAATGAACTGGGAGTCAATTATATAGTAGTCGTTTGAAAGAGCTTATCGTCCAGCTGAATTCTAGACTTTTTTCCATTGGTTTATCTCACAACTTACGAGGTTGGATGGACACTCTCCAAAATTGTCAGAAATACAAAAAGACACCCTACTTGTAGCTTAAGATAATTCAGAGGAGAGAGAGCATGATGATTTGATCCATTCAGTATTTTCAAAACATCGTGGACACCTTGGGCTTTTGAAACAATCATGGACACCACTGCTCCTAGTGAATTTAATTTTCTAGTTTGAATATGCATAAAAATGATAACAAGATTGGAAACCAAGGATGTTCCTTCCGATGTTTTAATTTACCATAAGAAAGTTTCACAATTTAGCATCGATTATCCTTTGTTTATTATTTTTACCATCGATTAGCTGCTAGTTGTTATTTGATTGAAGGTAGACATATTTCAACTCTATATGATTTGCATGATATAATATTCAATTAAATAGTTTATCATACAAATCACACTTCTTAATTTATAAAATTCATTGTAAGGTATGCACTGGTTTTTAAATTCCAGATAATCAAGAAAGAGCACAATGGAGTGAATTAGTCATAGAGTGAAGTTTATTTTGAGTAGTGAAGTTTTACATTCCATAACCAAAATTTAGCTACAATGATGAATACCAATTGATTAGATCAGTTGTGTTTCATAGTCGGCATCAAGAGATCGAGGAGATCTAGCAGACCATGTCCATTCGAAAAATTTGATGCCTGAGTTTTCGGTTTTCAGTTATCTCAGTTGTTCCAGCTGTGTAACCATAGCTACCACTTGTTGATCAACCTATGCCACGTTTTTTTTTTTTTTGTTGCGTAACTCCTCAACAGAGCTGCTGGCCATTATTTAAAGACTTAGTTTTTGTAAAAACGAATGTTGTGATCATTTTGGTGTAGCATTTTGTAAAGACAGAGGTTCTCTTTTATTTTTTGTATTTTTTCATGTGACAAAGAGTTGCTCATTTGTTTTGTTGTATCTTTCATGTAATAGATGCACTCTGTTGTGATTTTATGAAGTTTTTTCTGATATAAAACCAAGGTTGTCTCTGTAACTTGTTGTAGCATTTTGGGTTGTCTCTATAACTTGTTGTAGCATTTTATTTGAAAACAGAACATGTAAACAAAGTTTTTTTTTTATTAAAGTTTCTTTGGGAAATTTCTTCTAGACAAGATTTGAGTTTGTTTGGGTTTGATTATATATTCATATAAATCCTTTTAAGCTCAAATCTTTCACTTGGTATCAAAACAGAGTTTGTGGCTATTTGCAGCGAAAAGAAGGAGGCAATGGCCAAAAATAACAATTCAGTCTAGTAATAGATTCCTTTTTTTGTGGGGAAAATTATGAGTATTGGAGTGTGAATGTGAGAACCTTTCTCATATCACAATATTTATGGATGCTTGTTTGGGCAGGGTACACAGATCTAGTTGATCAAGCTAATTATAATGAATTATTAATTGATCAAAAGATAGAATTGAAGGAGAATAGGAAAAGGGATGCTAAGGCTCTATTTCTTCTTCAAACAGGAGTTGATAGCTCTGTGTTTCCAAAAATTGCAGAATGTGGAATTTCCCATAATTCTTGGGAGACTTTGGAAAAATCTTATAAAGGTTATATCAAGGTAAAGGTTTTTAAACTCCACATGTTGAGATGATATTTTGAGTCTCTATCTATTAAAGAAAGTGAAAATGTTGAATTTTTTTATCACTAGAGTTCAGAATATTGTAAATGTTATTCATGCTCATGGTGAAATACTTGAAGATAGGAAGATTGTTGAAAAGGTTTTAATAAGACTTCCGAAAAAGTTTGATCCAATTACTATTTCTATAGAAGATTCAAGGGATTTATCTCAGCTAACCCTTCTTGATGTATTTGGTAGTATTCAAGTTCATGAAGACAGGTTGAAAAAGAATAAGGAACTTTTTGATCATGCTTTTCAAAGTAAGTTGAAAGTTGATGAGAAGAAGAAACAGTTTTCATCTACCATGACTGAAGCTTCTACTCCTTTTTTTAGAGGAGGTAGAGGTCATGGAAGACACATAGGAAAAGGTGGCTGAGGTAGAAGAAGAAGCAACAAATCTGGTAGAGTCATTTTTCATTGTAGCTACTGTAATAAAGATGGTCACCTTGAAAACTATTGCTTTAAGAAGAAGAGAAAACTATGTTTCTTACAGGTAATTGTCTTGAAGCTAAAGATGATTTTACATGGCATTTAGATAGTGGTTGTTCAAATCATATGACTGAAAACAAAATTTTGTTTGTAAAGTTAGATAAGAGTGTGAAGGGAAAAGTAAATTTTGGCAATGATAATGAAGCAGATATAATGGGTAAAGGTACCCTTTCCATAAAATTCAAGAATTGAGGTGTTATGTATATACAAGATACTTTGTGTGTTCCAGGTTTAAGGCAAAATTTGATTAGCATAGGGTGGCTAAACTCTAAACATTACAAGACTATTTTTGAACGAATATTTTGTAGGATTTTTAACAATACTGCCCTAGTTGTTGAAGTTCCTATGACATAAAATAGGATGATTTTGATGAGAATGGAATCAAATGTATCTTGTTTGAATGTCTCAGTTGATGTGTCTTGGCTTTGGCACAAAAGGTTAGGAAACATTAATTTTGGATCTCTTTCTATGCTGCAAAAGAAGAATTTCGTAAGAGGTTTATCATGTTTCACAAATCGTGGTAACAAGTTATGTGAAGGTTGTGTAATAGGGAAGCAACACAGCGATAGTTTTCATTTAAATTTAGAGTAGTAGAGCCTTTGGATTTAGTACATGCAGATAATTTTGGCCCAATGCAAACTTTTTCCTTTGCCGAAAACAAATATTTCCTTCTTTTTGTCTATGGTTTTTCAAGAGTGTCCTCGGTTTATTTTCTAAGTGAGAAGTCTCAAGATTTTAGTTTTTAAAAAAAATTTAAAGCACTTTTTGAGATGCAACCAGGATACTATTTGAAAGTCTTGAGAACTGATCGAGGTGGAGAATTCACCTCTAATGAATTCAAAGAATTTTGTAATTTACATGGAATCAAGAAGGAGTTAACTAATGCATATACTCCTCAACAAAATGGAGTAGCAGAGAGAAAAAACAGAACAATTGTAGAGATGGCTAGATGTATGTTAAAAGAAAAGAGTTTGTCAAACATGTATTGGGAAGATGCAGTCCATAAAGTTGTTTTTATCCTTAACAGAAGTCCTAGAAAGATGGTAAAAAATTATACTCCTTATGAAGATTGGTTTTTTAGAAAACCAACTATTTCTCATCTGAAAATTTTTGGGTCTGCACGCTTTGTTCACATTCATGCACAACAAAACAAAAATTAGATGGAAAATCAGTGAAATGTATTTTCATTGGATATTCAGAAGAAAGCAAGGCTTATAAGTGTTGTGATCCACTTACTAATAAGTTTTATGTTAGTAGAGATGTGATCTTTGATGAAGGGAGAGTTTATTAAAAGAATGAAGGAGAAGATAAAGACCTTACCCCACATATTGAAAATTTGATTTTTGATAACAATGATCAATCTTTGCATCCTCTGTTGTAAGAAATGTAGGCTAACCTTCAAGGAGTTCTCCATCAAATTCATATTTATCTTCTCCATCAACCAGATCTCAAGTTGATACTCAAACAACACCTCCATCTAGTCCTCCTAGAAAAACAAGAAGTTTGAAAGAGATTTATGAGACATGAAGGTATGATAATGATCATTTTTCTCTTGTTTCTTCTACAAATGTTGAGCTTGCCAATTTAAAAGAAGCTTGTTTTACTGAGCCATGGGTGCAAGCAATGGAGGATAAAATGTCTCAAATATGGAAAAATGACACATGGGAGATAGTTGAACTCCCTCATGGAAAATATTCCATTGGAGTAAAGTGGATTTACAAGATGAAATCTAATATGGATGGAAGCATTTCAAAACACAAGGCACGTTTAGTTGCAAAGGGGTATGTGCAACAAGAAGGCATTGACTATGAGGAAACGATTTCCCTTGTAGCAAGACTTGAAACAACAATAATTTTTCTTTCCGTTGCATCTCAGTTAAAGTTGAAAGTTTATGAGATGGATGTCAAATATGCTTTATTAAATGGATATTTGAAGGAAGAAGTTTATGTTGAAAAACCTCAAGGTTTAATTGTTGAAGGTAAATAAGATAACGTGTATAGGCTTAAGAAGGAACTTTATGGTCTTAAACAAGCTCCTAGAGCTTGGTACTCTAGGATTGATAAATACCTTCATGATCATGGTTTTGTTAAGTGTTCTTCGGAAAGTGTAGTCTACAAAAAGGTCATTGGATCAGATTTTATTATTCTCTGCTTGTATGTAGATGACTTATTATTTATGGGCACCTCAATATCACTTGTGAAGGAGTTTAAAGAAGAAATGAAATTAGAATTTGAGATGCTTGATTTGGGAGAAATGTAATATTTTTTGGGCATGGAAATCAGACAATCAAATCAAGGTATATCTATTTGTCAAACCAAATATGTTGAAGACATATTGAGGAGGTTTAACATGAAGAATTGTAAAGTTGTGAGTACTCCTCTTGTTGTTGGGAGAAAATTGATGAAAGAAGATGAATCTTCTCTCTGTGACACCACTCTCTATAGATCCATGGTTGATAGCTTAATATATCTAACCACTACTAGACCAGACATTATGTTTTCTATAAGTCTGGTTTGCATGTTCATGAATCAACCTCATGAGTCTTATTGGCAAGCAACTAAAATAATACTCAGCTATGTAAGTTGTACCAGATTTTTTGGATTTTTTTATAATGCTACTAATAATTTCAACATTGTAGCATACAGATGCAGATTGGGTAGGTAGCTTGGATGATCGCAAAAGTACTTCACGATATGTTTTTTTTTTTGGAGGAAATCTAGTTTCCTGGAGAAGCAAAAAGCAACCCACAGTTTCTCTTTCTACAGTGGAAGTGGAGTACATTGCAGCGTAATCTACAAGCACTCAAGTCATATGGATGGAAAGATTGTTAGAATAATTGGGCATGGAAATTTTGACACCTATTAAAGTTTATTGTGACAATCAAAGAACAATCTCCATGACAAAGAATCCATTTTTCCACAGCAAGATTAAACACATTGACATTCTCCATCACTTCATTAGAGAGCTTGTCCAATAAGAGTTTTTTTTTTTTTTTTGAATTTTGTAAATCTGAAGATCAGCTTGCAGACATTTTTACGAAGGCTCTTCCAAAAGATCGATTGGTGAAATTTAGATCACAGTTGGGAATCCTCAAACTTGACATCAAGGGGGAGATTGAAAAACATGATGCATGAGTTTTTGGCATTCAGTTATCTCAACTGTTCCAACTGTGTAACTGTAGTTGCCACTTGTTGATCAACCTCTACCATGTTTTTTATTTTTTTTGCTGCGTAACTCCTCAACCGAGCTGTTGGGCATTATTTAAAGACTAAGTTTTTGTAAAAGAGAATGATCTGATCATTTTGGTATAGTGTTTTGTAAAGACATAGGTGGTCTTTTATATTCTGTAGTTTTTCGTGTGACAAAGAGTTTCTCATCTGTTTTGTTGTAGCTTTCATGTAGTAGATGCACTCTGTTGTGATTTTATGAAGTTTTTTCTGATATAAAACCAAGGCTGTCTCTGTAACTTGTTGTAGCATTTTGGATTGTCTCTGTAACTTGCTGTAGCATTTTATTTGAAAACACAGCATTTAAAACACAATTTTGTTTTTTGAGTAACGTTTCTTTGGACAAAATTTCTTCCAAACCGGATCTGAGTCTGTTTGGGTTTGATTATATAGTCATATAAATCCTTTTAAGCTCAGGTCTTTCACCATTTTCCATTCACATTTTGACTGACCTTTATTTTCTTCAAGCCACCAGTCGGACGGGATATGAAGTCTATCAATCAATAAGTCACGGCTCTTATTGACAAGAGTTGGATCTCTACCTGAAAATTTGAAGGATTTGTTCTCCCCAACAAAGCCATCGAGTAAATAGAGATAAACCTCTAAATTATGAAAGTCAGACAGATTATGAGTGTCCTTCAAGAAGGGAGAGTTATCGTTGTCCAGAGAAAGCTGGATGCCCACATGAAAATATGTCCAGGGAAACCAACTGAGTAGTTTGCTGACCTATCCCATGTTCTCGTTCAGAAAAAGCCCAGGGACATTTGGAACAACATCGTGCTTGTTAACAATCCTCAGAATATTGACGTCAATATCCTCCTTACGTTGGGCGAACATTGACGACACCCTGGATATCTTGCCACAGATAAACAACTTGCGGTCGCCCTATTTGTGCGGGCTGATCACCATCCCCGTTATTTATTCTTGGGGAATAGGAAGTGAATGGATACTTTAGGTGTGAGGCCCACAAATCCTTTGTATAAAGCGGAAATGCAAATTGGACCATCCTATGTCGGAGTGTATAATTGGAATTCAGATGATGCTTGCAGTTTCTGGAAACAAATTGTATAGGAGGTTGTTGTTTTCTTTCTGAAAGACTGTAGAGATATAATTGAGAGACAAATATTTACTAATATTTAGTTGGTATATATAGGATTCTATTAATCTCAAAATACAGAAGTCTGAGTCAATGATCATAGTCCGAGTTACTGTTCGCGGACTCAACACAGTGAGACCTACCATTCTCATTGACCATAGTCAGTCCTACCATTCTCATTAGTTTAATGCTGAAATTATATTGGAATACTGCATTCCATAGAGTAGAGAGACTGATTATAGGGTGTGTTCACACGTTTTCGACTGTATTTGATATCTAATTATTTGGATTTTATCTATGATGAAAATTAAGCGGTATTTTTTGTCATCTTCTCTTTAACTAATATAGCTTAAATGGATTTAATGGTTAAGAACATGTTGTTATTTTCTCCTTAATTAATATAGCTTAAGTGGGCCTAATGGTTAAGAACATGTGTTTCCTCTTAAGAGGTCACAGGTTCAACTCCAGAGGGGGGTAGGGTATGCTTACCATTATGCTTGGGGCTTTCTAAAGGTATTGTTCCATATATGGACTTCTTATATAGATGTACCACTAATAGATCACATACACTTGGTGGACGTAGCCCAACGTTCTTGTGTTTATAATCTGTGTGTGATTGTTAATTATTATATGTGAATTGTGTTTTCCGCATTTGCAATTCTAACAAGTGGTATTAGAGCTGGTTGGAGAAGAGAGGGCGTCAAATTTCAGAGGAGAAGCAACTTCTATGTGAGTTGCGTCGATCTCCACATCGTTGCGGGTCCCTCCTCTTGAAGGGTGCGACATCTTATTACTCAGACTTATGCTGGTGAAAAATACTAAGATTGTCATGGTTTAGGGTTGAGGAACAGTGCATAGATCTTTCAAGATCACCGCACTCCAAGTGTATCAGGAAGTGCATACTCACCTCACTCTAGTGGTAGCATGAGGTGCGGCGACTCGTTTTAAAATCAAAATCCATGGTCTCCTTAAATTAACTCACATGTTTTTTATGAAGTGAAACGAATTTATGGTATGGTCTATTTTTTGAAAAGGTTAAGGTATTAAATTTGTATAGGTGGAGGATTTATGAAAAGGTGAATTTATATTATATGATATTATATTAAAAAGCATAAATTCATGTGGGTGGATGCTTTATATAATATATTTGAGGTGGCCTTTTTTATATATTATTAAAACATTTTTTAATTAAACTTTTTTACCAATCATTCCTCCACATTATTTTTTTAAAAAGGGTTTTGGGATTTTTTTGTAAGTAGTGGATATTAGGAGATTTTTTGTGCTAATGGCTAAGATACAGAGTTTGAAGTTTGAAGTTGAAAATTTCAGTGCTAAAAACAACTTTCAAGTTTGGAAGATCAAGATGCGGGATTTAATGGTGCAATAAGGGTTGCAAAAAGCATTGGCATGCAAGTCAAAGAAACCAACAACCATGACAAATGATGAATGGGAAGATATCGATGCAAAAGGTCTTAGTGCCATTCATTTATGTCTGGTGGATGATGTTCTGTTTAATATCACAGGAGAGGATATTGTTGGGTATTTACGTTATATTCTTTGCATGTGTGTGTGTGGGCGCGTCAGGTTCAAAAACTGTGTCTTTTGTGTTGTGTGCGTCTGGCGCTTTCCATGGGGGTCCCAGGGGGCGGTAGGTATGCCCCCCCTAGTTACGCGAAGTGTTCGACAATGAGCGGTAATCCGGGGCAGTGCCCCCAAATTTTTTTTTGGGCAAGTTTTTCTATTTTGAGCGGTTTTCTAAATTAATCCCCGATTAAGGGATTAGGGTTTTGGTATCTATGGAATACCTAAAAACATTGTATATATTGTATGGTGAATGGTGAAATTTGATATAATGAATATAAGAAAGTTTTTCCCGGTTAAGGGTTTCTGGTATAAATCTTTGTGTACTTTATGAATGATCCATTGATTAATTTTTGTTTTGCATAAGAATCTATATGAATTGCTTTACTTCACAGGTTTAAAACATACATGTGGTATCATAGCTTATTTTTGGCTTCAGAGGGATGCCTTTGTTGTTGATAGTTTGGCTCGGTCTTGATAGATCAAGTTTATCATGGGTCTGTGATAAACCTGGGTTTAGTGGGAGCTTTTGTAGTGGAGATTCGAGTGTAGAAAGAGGGATGGCGAGCTCTTATAGAATCGATATAGAGAAGTTCAACGGTAAAAATATTGAGCTATGGAAGATCAAGATGGATGACCTTCTTGTAGACAAAGAACAATGGATCGTTGTGGATCCTAGTACATAGCCTACTGGTATGCAGCCTACTGCCACATAGTCGACTAGTACACAACCTACTAGTACACAAACCACTAGTACACCACTTACTGGTATGTCAAAGGAAGATTGGGAGAAGTTAGACAGAAGAGCAAGGAGTACTATTCGGCTCTGCCTGATAGATTCGATATTGTTGAATGTCTCGAGAGAATCTACAACCAAGGAACTATGGGATAAGTTAGGGAATTTGTATCAATCAAAGTCCGTGGTAAACAAGTTGTTTCTTCGAAAGAATATGTATCATATTAGGATGGAAGATGAAGATTCTATGATAGAACATATAAATGCCTTTAATACTCTATTAAGTCAACTTGTCTTTGATATTAGTACGATTGCAGAAGAAGATAAGTGTATTACTTTTCTATGTTCTTTTCCAGACTCTTGGGATAATCTGGTTGTAGCAATTAGTAGTACCACTCAATCTACATTGAAGTATGAGGATGTAGTTGCATCCTTATTATCTGAAGAGATGAGGTAGAAAAACATGGATGTTCATAGCACAGATGCATTATTTGTAAGAGGGCGTACCCAAAACAGGAATCCTAGTAATTCTATGGGGGAGGGAGACCTAAATCTACTGGTAGATCTAAGTCTCCAGAAAAATCTTTGAGGAAATAATGGAAGTGTGGTAAAACAGGGCATTATAAGAAAGATTGCAAGTCTAAGAAGGTTGATAAACCAAAGGGATCTGATAGTAACTCTTCCACAAAGGAAAGAACCTCCACTGAAGAAGGAGGTGATGTTTACTTGGCATCTGCAGGTACACATGAAGATCATGAGGTGGTTGATCGACTCAGGTTTGTCATACCATATGACTCCTCATAGTGAGTGGTTCTCTAAATATGAAAAATACAATGGTGGTGATGTATTCCTTGGAGATGACTCGATAGCCAAAATCATGGTACGTGGAAGGGTTAAGTTGTTGATAAAAAATGGAAGGATTAGAACTCTCCCTCAGGTTTTGCACATTCCAAAACTTGCCAAGAGCCTAGCAAGTTGGATGATGCAAGAGTGGATACTGTATTTGGAAATAACACTTGCAAGATAGTACAAGGAGAAATGGTGTTGATGAGGGGAGTTCAATGTGGAATTATTTACAAGTTGTTGGGAAGAACTTCTGCTAATGGGTGTAACAGTTCTATTGTCCCTGAGAAGAGAAATGAAGGAGACAATACCAATACCGTTCCTGAAAAGAAGACCATGTTGTAGAAACAAAGAGTGGGGCATATTGGAGAAAAGGGCCTTCAAACAGTACATGGTAAAGACATGGTTGAAGGTATGTCTAATTGCACTCTGGATTTTGATTTATGTGAAAATTTCATATATGGTAAACAGAATTGAGTAAAATTCCCATCTGGTGCTACAAGAGAAAAGGGGATCTTAGAATTGATACACAGTGATGTGTTTGGACATGTGCTTGTTCCATCACAAGGTAAGTCTATGTATTATGTTTCATTCATAGATGATTTCTCAAGGTACAAATGGATTTATTTTTTTAGAAAGAAATCTGAGGTATTTGATAAATTTAAATATTTTAAGGCTCTGGTAGAAAATCAGACAGAGAAGAAAATAAAAGTATTGAGAACAGATAATGGTGAAGAATTCTGTGGAAATGAAGTCGAAGAATTCTATAAGAAGCGTGGTATAGAAAGGCAGAAGACTACTCCATACACTCCTCAGTAGAATGGAGTTGCAAAAAGGATGAGCAGAACACTGATGGAAAAAGCAAGGAGCATGCTTAGCAGTGCTGAGTTAGGACAAGAATTCTAGGTAGAGGCAGTGGGTACAACATGTTACCTAGTCAATCAATCACCTTCATCAACATTGGATGATAAAACTCCACACGAGGTATAGATTGAAAATAAACCCTCTCTTCAACATCTTAGAGTGTTTGGTTGTGATGATTATGTACATGTTCTAAAGGAAAATAATAGTAATATGGATAAAAAAGTTTAAAAGTGTATCTTTGTTGGTTATAAAGATGGTGTGAAAGGTTATAAGCTTTGGAACCCAGAAACTAAGAAGACTGTTTACAATCAGGATGTTCTTTTTAGAGAAGTGAAAGATGTGTCCAAATAAGAATTCCTACCATGGAAAGAGGAACCTGAGAAAATAAAGATAGAGTTGGATGATGGAAAATATGAATCATATGAAGAAGATGAAGCAGAAGAATAAGAATACCCTCATACCCCAGTATTGAGGAGATCAGTGAAAGAAATAAGGCAACCAGAAAGGTATAGTCCACTTGATTTTTGTTCCAATTTTTCTTTATCTGTTACTGATAATGATCCCATAACTATCATGGAAGCAGTGAACTCAGAGGATAGTAAACTCTGGAAGAAGGCCATGGTTGAAGAAATGGATGCCTTGGATAAGAATGAGGCATGGGATATAGCTGAGTTGCCAGCTGGAAGAAAATATGTTGGTAGAAAATGGTTGTTTAAGAAGAAGTTTAATGCAGAAAGAAAATTTAAGAAATATAAATCTTAGTTAGTAGCAAAAGGTTATTTCGAGGTAGAAGGAATTGACCTTGGTGAGATTTTTTCTCATGTTTTTAAGTTAACTTCTATTAGATTTCTTTTATCTATTGTTGTTTCTTTTGATCTTGAGGTGGAACAGATGGATGTGAAGACAACATTCCTACATGGGGATCTAGAAGAAGAAATATACATGAAGCAACCAGAAGGCTTTGTAGTAAAGAGAAATAAAGAGATGGTTTGTAAGATAAAGAAGTTACTATATGGTCTAAAGAAATCACCTACGATGTGGTACCAAAATTTTGACACAAAGATCCTTGGATTGGGATTTGTGAGAAGCAGGGTTGATGATTGTGTATATTCCAAGCAGGTTGGTAATCACTTCATTTATGTAGTGTTGTATGTTGATGACATGTTGTTGGTAGGAAATAACATGGATGTTATCAAGGATGTGGAATCGTAGCTATCCTCCAAATTTGATATGAAGGATATCGGTGCTGCTAACTTCATTCTGGGAATGGAAATTAAAAGAGATCGTGCAAACAAGAAACTCTGGTTGAATCAGAGAAAATATGTTGAGACAATATTGCAAAGTTTTAATATGCATGGAAGTAAATTAATCAAGGTTCCTATTCCTATAGGTGTAAATTTATCTGCATATCAATGTTCCAAGACACATGAAGAAGAAGAGGACATGCCCCATGTTCCATATGCAAGTGCAGTTGGGAGTTTGATGTATGCAATGGTCTGTACTAGACTGGAAATTGCACATGGATTGGGAGTTTTGAACATGTATATGTCAAAAACAGGGAAGGAGCATTGGACAACAATAAAGAGGGCCTTCAAGTATTTGTGTGGTACTACCAATTATGGATTGTGCTACTATGGAAGACTAGGATTGGACAGAGTGGTGGACATACATGGCTTTGTTGATATAGACTAGTATAGAGATCTAGATTGCAAAAGATCTATAAGTGGGTATGTGTTTAACCTATTTGGAGGAGCAATCAGTTGGATGAGCAAAATACAGGCTATAGTGGCACTCTCAACAATAGAAGTTGAATACATGGCAACCACTCAGGCAAGCAAGGAATCCATATGGTTACAGAGATTGTGTTCAGGCATTGGGTTGGTACAACAAGAAGTGACATTAGTGTGACAGTCAGAGTGCAATCTTCCTGGCAAAGATCCCAACTTATTATTTGAAGACAAAACATATTGATGTTGAGTATCAGTTTGTGAGAGATAGAGTTGAGGAAAATAAGGTGTCGCTAGAAAATGTTGACACTTTGAAGAATGTTGTAGATTTATTGACAAAGTTTGGGAGCACATAAAATTTCTCTTGGTATAGAGTAAGAATGCGCATTTATTCCTTGGATTGTTGACTATATAACCTTGTGGACCCCTGGATGCAAAGAAAACAAGTGGGAGAATGTTGGGCATATGTTATATTCTTTGCATGTGTGTGTGTGGGTGCGTCAGTTTCAACAACTACGTATGATGATCCCTCTAGCAGTGTTTTTTATGTCATGTGCACCGAGATATTCCAAGGGGGCAGCAAGTATCCCCCCCCCTGGTTACGCGCAGTGTTCGGGGTAGTGCCCCGAAATTTTATTTTGGGCACTTTTTGCTATTTTTAGCGGATTTTGCTATTTTTAACAGTTTTCTAAATTAATCTCAGATTAAGGGATGAGGGTTTTAGCATCTACGAAATACCTAAAAACATTGTATATATTGTATGGTGAATGGTGAAATTCGATATAATGAATATAGAAAGGTTTTCTCGGTTGAGGGTTTCTGGTATAAATCTGTGCATACTATGTGAATGAGCCATTGATTAATTTTTGTTTTGCTTAAGAATGTATATGCATTTATTTACTTCACGGGTTTAAAACTTACATTTAACATCAAGCTTATGGAGCAAGTTGGAAAGTCTATATATGACGAAGTCCTTGGCGAGCAGAATCCACCTATACAGTTTGTGTATGAAAGAAGGTACAAAAGTTGATGACCATTTAAATACCTTCAATACCCTTATAGTTCAATTGACTAGTATGGAAGTTAAATTAGAAGATGAGGATAAGGCTATTACACTATTGTATTCGTTGTGTGAGTCTTGGGATAATCTAGTCACCTGTATTAGCTTTATCTCAGCAAATGTTTTAGATTATGAATATATTGTGAGCGATTTGTTGGTTGAGGAGATGAGGAGATAACCTAGTAAAGAAACCTCAACTTCAAAGACAATGCTGGTGAGAGGTTGAACTAAAGAGAAGAATGGGATAAATTTTTCTCGATCTAAGTCAAGACACAGAAAGGGTAAAGAAAAATGTTGGTATCATGACAAAACAGGACGTCTCAAGAAAGATTGTTGGAAGAGAAAGGAATCTGAGGAAAACTCTATGAAGGAAGCAAATTTGGTTGTAACAAATTAAGGTATGATTAATCAAGTTTTATCCGTTTCTAGTAATTTACAATATCAAGAAGAATGGCAGTTAGATTCAGGTGCCTCCAACCACATGTGCTCACATAGAAATTGGTTCACTTCTTACCAATCTGTTGATGAGGTTGTAGTGTTTATGGGAAATGGTACTCCCTGTAAAACTGTTGGGGTTGATAGTATTAGAATCGGGATGTTTAATGATATTGATAGGGAATTAATGGATGTTAGATATGTACCTAAGCTTAAATCAAATTTGATTTCATTTGGAGTGTTGGATTCTTGTGGATATAAGTATACATGTCAAGGTGGAGGACTCACATTGTCGAAAGGTAATTTAATAGTGATGAAGGCAACAAAGGTTTATAACCTTTATAAGCTGGAACAGAGTATTGAAGTGGCATCTGAAGTGGAATATGTATATTTTTGTTTATGGCAGAAGAATCAAGAGCATAAGAAAAAAAAAATTTGGAAGTATTGGTAAATGGTAAATCATTTCCAGACTTAAAATCTTTGTTTCTGGATTCTTGCTTGTTTTATATCTCTGCAAGTTATGATGGTGGTATAAAGGGATGTTGTGTGTGGGATCCTACTTCTCACAAGGTCATCATTGATAGATATATAATATGTATGGAACAATAAAAAGGGTTGATTCAATATAGGAAACGTAAATTTGTTTACATGCTAGATAATTCGTTGTATGGCCTATTGGTACCCAGAAAATATACAAGAGGTTTGAATCCTTCATATTGAGTCCAAATTTTTCAAAGGGTAGGAATGACTAAACAATTTATAGTACATTGACAATATTGATGTTATTTGTTGATGATATGCTCGATGCAAGCCAAAGCATGGATACAATTAGTAAGAAAATGACTCAGGTGGACATGACAATTGAGATGAGGGATCAAGTAGCAGCAAAACAAATTATGGGCATGGAAGTATACATAAATGTTTATGGTAAGTTGTGGTTGGAGTTCAGAATGAAAATTATAAAACTAGTTTTTATCCCTCTTTCTTAAGAATATCTCGTGTAAGTTCAGTAGGAGGTCTGTTGTATGTGATGAAATGGTTAAGAACATATGTTTCACATGCTAATGATGTTGTCAGATACGTGACAAATTCAGTGTTGCAGTGAAATGGGTGCTTCAGCATTTGAGAAGCACAAATGTCACCTATAATGGTTACATGAGATGAGTTGTGATAATTGTAATAGGAGGAGATCTATCACTAAATATGTTTTACAACACAATTGTGGAAGACGTGTTGGAGGTGGAGTGACCCCTCAGGAAATCCAAAGTCGTGCAAGTCTCACAAGGGAGATCATGAAACCAATTTTATTAGATAATTTGTAGTGGCACTTGGCTTCTCTTGACTTGTAGAAAAGGTGATGAACAAAAGGAAGGAGCAAGGTATCAGGTTAATTGTTGTGAAGGTGGAGATAATTGGGATTTGGTGACAATGAATTCCTTCAAAGGATGGATTTGGATCATATTATTCTGCATTGGTTACAACCAAATATACCAAGTTAAAATATGGATAGGGATTACATTTAATAATCAGTTTGTTATAAATTTATATAAATACATGTAATCTTGTAGAGAAAGAGAGAGATGGAGTAAGAACTTGCTAGTCTTAATTATAACAGATATGACTGGCATATTTCATGGAATGAAGGTAGACATATTTCAGCTCTATATGACTAGCATGATATAATATTCAATTAAACAGTTTATCATACACATCACTCTTCCTAATTTATAAAATTCATTGTAAGGTATGCACAAACTTTTAAGCCTTTTAACTTCCAGAGAAGCAAGAAAGAGCACAATGGAGTGAACTAGTCATAGAGTAAAGTTTAGTTTGAGTAGTGAAGTTTTACATTCCATAACCAAAATTTAGCTACAATGATGAATACGAATTGATCAGATCTGTTGTGGTTCATAGTCGACATCGGGAGATCAAGGAGATCTAGCAAGCCATGTCCATTTTCCATTCGCATTTTTTACTAGACCTTTATTTTCTTCAAGCCAGCAGTGGGACAGGATATGAAGGCTATCAATCAATAAGTCACGACTCGTATTAACAAGAGCTGGATCTCTACCTGAAGATTTGAAGGATTTGTTCTCTCCAAAAAATCCATCGAGTAAATGGAGATAAACCTCTAAACTATGGAAGTCGAACAGATTATGAGTGGGCTTCAACAAGGGAGAGTTATCAATGTGAGAAACCTAGATGCCCACATGAAAATATGTCCAGGTAAACCAACTGAGTAGTTTTCTCACCCATATCATGTTCTCGTTTAGAAAAAGCCCAGGGATATTTGATACAACATTATGCTTGTTAACAATCCTCAGAACATTGACGCCAATATCCTCCATACGTTGGGTGAACGTTGGGTTTCCTAAGCGGGGAGAGGTGAAGGAAAACACTGTGACAGGAGTAGGTATAGACATACTCTGCATGTTCACTGTCTCTTTGACATCATATGCATTTAACATTACAAGCGCAGCTCCTAAGCTGTGTCATGTCAATGTTATACTCACCCTATCGTCCTTGTATTGGTTCAGCAGTCGTGTTATCTCTCCCACTACAATATCCCTCGCGCTTCTACTGCATTTTTCGGAACCTTCATCCACGAAAGTATAAGAAGAAATAAATCCCTTTTCTATTACGACATTTGGATCTGTAGTTTTTTGTACATTCACATGAGCTAGTGTATGGGGGAGTGGATATAATATGTTTTTGAAATTTTGCATCCATTCTTCTGCTATTCTCGTTACTCGCCAGGAAATCACTATGTCTCATCTTCATAGTCACTCTATCTCATTTGGATCATCGATTGCAAATGACAATAAAGCCTATCCAAACACCTTCGTCGATTGCTTTTTCGACAAAAGAGGATCATAAAGGACCAATATTTGCGGAGATATATTTGGTTACTCGATAACCGAAATGTAGCAAACCCATTTTCGTAAAAAATGAGCGTTTATTGTGCTTACAAGTTCCGTAATATTCAGAATAGTCCCTGTCATCAAACGCGTCGAAGCAAAGATAACCAAATTCCCCGTATCTGAGAATCTCATCTTTCAGAATTGGATTCATGGGATCAAGTAATATCTTACAAGATGTTCCCTCAAAAATTACCTTATATCCATGTTCAATGAGCTGTCCTACACTTAGCAAATTATGTTTTAAATCTGGAGCATGATAGACATTGTATATGTATTTCTTTACATTCTGTCTAGTAAGAATAGGAACAATTCTTTTACCTTGAACCTTGACTAAGTAATCATTTCCAAGTGTAATATCAGATGAGATTGAAGAATCAATTCATGAAAGTAATTCTTTGTTACCTGTCATGTGATTGTTGCATCCATTGTCCAGCAACCAAAGATCTTTAGGTTGATGTTCAGTCTTGTGGCACGAAAGAAACATACCTCCTGAGTTTTCTCCCATGTGATTTGACACATGCGCTCTGCCTGAGAGCTGATCTGCTTGCTTCTTCCTGCATTCAGATTCATAGTACCCATATTTTTTGCAGTAATAGCATTGTATGCATGATTTTTCATTTTCTCTTCCCCCTCTACCTCTTTGAGGCTGGAAATTCTAATGTTTATTTTGTTGTTGATGTCTGTAACCTTGGAAATTTTGATTCGGATATTGTTGTCTGTTACCTCCACCAGAGTGAGGGTTACTTTGATTTCTCCCTCTTCCTTGGTGACCTTTATTTCTTCCTCTGCCTCTCCCTCTGCTGAAGGAGAATTGAGTTTAGAAGGCATTGGAGATTGACTCATCTGTGAGATGCAATCTGGTCTCATGTGTCACCAGAGAACCAATTAATTCATCTGTTGAAAATCTTGACAGATCCTTGGATTCAAGGATTGCTGTGACAACCATTTCAAATGTATTTGGTAAACTTATGAGAATTTTCTCAACAATTCATTGATCAGTGATGGTTTCACCAATCAGTCTGATCTGGTTCACGATTCCCATGACTCTGGTCATGAACTAATCCACAGTTTCGGACTCTGTCATCCTTAGAGTCTCGAATTGCGTCCACAAGGTTTGCAGTTTAACTGTTTTGACCCTGTCATTTCCTTGATAGGAAGATTTAAGGATGTCCCAAGCCTGTTTGGAAGTACCAACGCTTGTGATTTTCGAGAAAAATGAGTCATCCAAAAAATTTTGAATCCAGAATTTTGCTTTATTTTCTTTGTTCCTCAGTTTTGCCTAAGCAATTCTCTGCGCATTTGTCATGGAAGCGAGGGCAGCTAGATCCGGTTCCACATATCTAAGATCCACCAGTTCCCAACACTCTTGTGCTTGCAAGAATGATATCATCCGAAGAGACCAAAAATCATAGTTCTTTCCCAGTAGAATCGGACCCTGAGTTGGTCCTAAGTTGCTAGATGACATATTTTTGTTTTTTTTTTTTCTAAAAAAAATTCCAGAGAAACAAAATAGAGGGAAAATTTTGTATTTACCTCTAATCGCCAATTTGTCGATTTGTCAATGGCCAAAGGGAGCTTATCAGGCTTCAATTGGCCCTTAATGTCCTTGCAATGTGACCACGCACCTTACTTTTAAAGCGTTTTTTTTTTTTTGAAACTGTCGAAACACAAAAATCGCCTTTGGACTTTTCAACGGTCCAGATCTTATCAAGATATCGCGAATTGGGATTTCGTGAGTTTTGATGACGAGTTCTTCTGACTCCTCGATTCCCCGAGCTCCGATTTACCGATGGCGCTTTCCTTTCGGGAAATTTTCGATTTCTTTGATCGCCTCCACGCGTCCTAACAGATGGACGGTCCTAATTTCTCCTCGTGATTTCATGATTTGTTCTGTTCTGGACTTGTCATCTCCTGGATCCGTGATTTAGCGAATTATGTAATGCCGATAGACTCTGCTTTCGGGAAATTTTTCGAAAGCCTCAATCTCTGCCATGCGTCCTCAACAAATGGATGGCTCAAGTCTGCTTCGGGGATTTCCCCGTAGAGATTCTCGATCCCTCATTTTGATGAGATGACGTCAGTTGGGCCCCACGAAAGAGTTTACCTCCTGTCGGGATTTCGGACTTCGAAGTTCTGAAGTGCTCGTGTTTCTTGTCCTCGGGGTTCGTGAAACGCTGAATCCCGATGTGCTCATGGGCTCTCCCGATATCGCCCACGTGTCTCCTCAAAATGGATGGCTCCGACCGTTTACAGGGTTTACACCACAAAGAAAACCGATCACTTGTCCTCAGAATTCACGATTTGCCGAATCCCGATATGCTGATGGCCCTTTCCTTGTCGGGAATTTTCCTGAGTCCTTGGATTTACGCCATGCATCCCTGCAAGATGGACGGTTCTAATTCAACCTCGGGATATCGTGACTTGCGAGGCTCCATTGACACAATTTCTCTGTCAACTTGAAACGCTGGATGTCAAAACGCTGACGGTTTCCTCGATGTTGGCCACGTATCTAGTCAAATGGACGGCTGAGATCTGATCGCGATTTCGTGAGTTTCGAACTCTTGTTGCGACGGTCTTTCAAAACCACGAACTCCGATACGCCGATGTGATGATGCGTTGATCTACTGCAACCTGTCCTTTGAGATGGACGACTTACAAGTCCTCTAGGGATTTCGCGATATCGCGTATCGGAGTTTTTGGAGTGCAATTGCATTTGCGCGGCCAACACTCAATTACCGAGTTTGTGATGGAATAGGATCTCGCCACGTGTCTCTTGATGGACGGTCCAGATGATGTCGGGATTTCGCAGGTCAAAAATTCCTTGGCACTGCAGAGGATTTAAACCTCGTGCACTTTCTTACTGATCCAATGGTTGTCGATCCTTTGCGCAAGATCTGACAACTGAAACTCTTTCACCTTTTCCGCGCTCTCCAAGTCCCTTCTGAACTGGTTTTCCGCTTTAGATCCGTTCGCAGGTCGACTCTTATGGCCGCAATGGTTGTTCCTTGCGTGTTTGACGCGATCTTTGTCGAATTTGTCGAAATTTTCTCCTGTAGAAGAAAGAATTGGTGAATCTTTCAAAGATTGAAAGAACTTCACAAGTTCTCTGTTCACTGCTAAAATCTTTGACGGATTTGAAGAATTCTTGCAATTCTTTAAACGCTTCTTCTTTCTTTAACAATCTTCCACGAATTTGAACAAATGTATGTCAAATCTTCAACGTTTCTACCTTCTGCAATTATCTTTAACGAATTTGAACAAATTTCTCAAGAGTTCTTTAAACATTCTTCCGTTCTGCAGCTCTTCTTCGTCAATCTTTGATGATTCTTGAAAAATGTGCAAGAATCTTTAAATTTTCTTTTTCTGCGTTCTCTTCGTCCTGGATCTTTCGAGCGTTGTACACTCTGCTTCCTCCGCAAGCTTCTTACGTCGATATTTTAAGAGTATTACAGACAGCTCTCCAAGCTTTGTGAAAAGTCTGTGTCGAGTGCTCTCAAGATCCGTGAAGCTCTGCGTTGTGAGGATCGTGTTGCTCTCCAACCTGTGTGAAGAGGCTCACTGTTGAAGCTCTGATACCATGATAAATTGTGAAGCAAAGAGAAATGCAGAGAGAAAGAATAGAACAATATATTGGAATGTATCAAGAAGAGATTATTAGAAGATTGAAGAAGTTACAATGCAATGGGAGATGGCTAAGCTAAATAGGCTCAAGCAAGACAAAAATAGAAAGTATAGCTGTCCAATACAACTGAGACTGTTGAGATTACATTATGTTTAACAGATATATTGCCACAGATAAGCAACTTGCTGTCGCCCTATTTGTGCGGGCTGATCACCATCCCCGTTATTTATTCTTGGGGAAGAGAAACTCAATGGATACGTTAGGTGTGAAGCCCACAAATCCTTTGTATAAAGCGGAAATGCAAATTTGACCATCCTATGCCAGAGTTTATAATTGGAATTTAGATGATGCTTGCAGTTTCTGGAAACAAATTGTATAGGAGGCTCTTGTTTTCTTTCTGAAAGATTGTGGAGATAGAATCGAGAGACAAAGATTTACTAATCGTTACTTGGTATATATAGGATTCTATTAATCTCGAAATACAGAAGTCTGAGTCAATGATCACAGTCCGAGTTACCCGAGTTACTGTTCGCGGACTCAGCACAGTGAGACCTACCATTCTTATTGACCATAGTCAGTCCTACCATTCTCATTAGTTTAATGCTGAAGTTATATTGGAATACTACATTCCATAGAGTAGAGAGACTGATTATTGGGTGTGTCCACACGTTTTCGACTGTATTTGATACCTAGTTATTTGGACTTTATCTATGATGACCTCGTCTTGCATGTAACATTCTTAATCATTCTCGCCATGACCCGCATGCATTTGATAATTTTGGTCAGGTGAGCCGCATCATCAGTCGCTTCTCACAACGAGGATAGCATACGGGCATCTTTTATTATTAATTAATGTTGGTACCAATATTGAATGAAGGTTAATCCGTATGTGATGCGGGTTTCTTATTAATTTAACTTGACACCAACTTTCAACGAATATATTTATTAATCTTTTAATTAGTAGGAATAGTGCATAGTCACGGCAGGGATGTTGAGTGGCTGATGTTGTGTTCTTTACTGGGTTTATAT